>LBNU01032943.1:161654-185337 GCA_014162995.1 Artemisia annua
TTTTGTATTTTGTTTTTGAAATAATATTTACAAAGATAATTTTGATGTTGACTCCGTTAGTTGTTTGTAAGAAAAGATTTTAAATCTTCGGGAGTCAAACATCGCATACCAATTTGGTGAACCAGTTCAGCAAACCTTGTTGGAGCAAGGGCTTTTGTGAACAAATCCGCCAACTGGTATTCGGTACCCACAAAATATAATTCCACCGTACCCTGTTCAACATGATCTTCAATAAAATGATACCGTAAGGCGATATGCTTGGATTTGGAGTGAAGGACTGTGTTGCATGAGATGGAAATTGCACTTCTGGAGTCACAATAGATCGGGATCTTGTTGAATGTGTAGCCATAGTCTTGCAGCTGTGATCTCATCCAAATGACTTGAGCACAGCACGCAGACATGGCTACATATTCAGCCTCCGTAGATGAAAGTGACGTGCAATCCTGCTTCTTAGACTGCCATGAAACAAGCTTATCACCGAGAAACTGAAGACCGCCAGATGTACTTTTTCGTGTGTCTAGGCACCCTGCATGATCAGCATCTGGCAATTAGTTCAAAACCAGAATCCTTCGGATACCAGATTCCCAAGTTAATGGTTCCCTTTACGTATCGAAGGATTCTTTTTGCCTCAGAGAGGTGACGCTCAGTTGGTCTTGACTAATAGTGAGAGCACATATACACGGCAAACACAATGTCTGGTCTGCTGGATGTGAGATACATGAGAGACCCAATAATACTACGGTATTTTGTAGGGTTAACAGGTTTCCCATTAGGGTCAGCATCCAGCTTGGTTTGGTAATTCATGGGTGTCGAAATAGTATCACAGCTGGTCATTCCATGTTTCTTTATAATTTCAAGAGCATATTTGGACTGGTTTATGAAAATACCACGGGGTGATTGATGAACTTGTAGTCCTAAAAAGAACGAAAGTTCACCGATCATGGACATTTCAAAATTGGTTTTCATTAATTTTGCGAAAGCATTTGAATATTTCTTGTGCGTTGAAGCAAAAATAATGTCATCTACATAAATTTGAACCATTAGAACGTCCTCCCCGTGTTTTTGAATAAACAATGTAGGATCAACAGTACCTTTAGAAAAGTTATTTGCTAAAAGAAATGTAGACAGTTCATCATACCATGCCCTTGGGGCTTGTTTGAGGCCATAAAGTGCTTTCTTAAGTCGGTACACATGGTTTGGATGTTCAGGATCGACGAAACCTTCCGGTTGGCTCACGTAGACCACCTCACGAAGTTTGCCGTTCAGAAAAGCTGTTTTGACATCCATCTGATAAACTACCATATTTTTGTGTGCCGCATAAGCCAGAAACATGCGTACAGCCTCAATCCGAGCCACTGGAGCAAACGATTCCTCAAAGTCAATTCCTTCTTCCTGAAAGTATCCTTTTGCAACCAGGCGGGATTTGTTACGAATCACTGTTCCATCAGCATCTAACTTATTCTTCTATATCCACTTCAGCCCGATGACATAAACTCCGTCTTGTCTTTCAACTAACTCCCAAACCTCTAGCCTTTTGAATTGTTCAATCTCTTCTTGCATGGATTCAATCCAGTTGTCGTAGGTTAAGGCGTCTTTGATGTTTTTTGGTTCAGCATTAGACACGGTTAGTGCATAAATGCAATTCTCAGCATCGGTATAGAGTTTACGTCGAGTCATGACTGGTGCAGTTGGATGACCAATGATATTGACTAAAGGGTGATCCTTTGTCCATTTATGAGTAGCAGGGTGGAATTGATAAAAAGTCTGCATGTTGGTAGCTTCCAAATGGCGTGTTGAAGATTCAGCAATCTCTTCATAAGTCGGAACTGGTGCGAAGGGATTAAAGAACGCATTTGGATCATACTCAGTAGGAGTGGGTACTTGTAGTTCAGTCAGATCTTCAGCTGCTTTATCGGTAGTGGAAACGGTTTGTTCTGCTGTAGTTGGCGATTCCGTTGGTGGTGCACATTTCCTACAGTTGTGGTTGTAGGCGAAGATATATCAGGTGTAACTCGGTCAACGAGAGGAGCAGCGGAATTGGTGGATGCATCTGATGCACGCGGAGCAAAGGTATCATCAAACAGTGGAGCAAACAGTGTTTCCAGTTCCTTACGAGTGAGAGACAAAGGTTCAGTTGAAAAATCTGGGAAGTTAAGACGGTTGGTTGCGGGTCCTAAGCTGTTTTGCTCAGAAGCCATTTCAGAGAGTTCATCGAAATTAGCATGGATTGTTTCTTGGATTTCTCTTGTGCGACGATTGTAGATTCGGAAACCTTTGGAATGCTCACAATATCCAATAAAGATTCCAATGTCGGCTTTGGCTTTGAGCTTACCAAGATCATCACGATCATTGTGAGGGTAACAAAGAGCCCCGAAGACATGAAAGTGTTGAACATTTGGTTTGCGTTTGTGAACAATCTCATAAGGAGTTTGTTGTGGCGTTTATTGATCATGCAACGATTCTGTGTATAGCAAGCAGTTGAAACAGTTTCAGCCCATAAGTAATCTGGTAATTGAGCGTTGATAAGCATCGTCCTTGCAGCTTCCACAAGTGTTCGGTTACGACGTTCGACAACTCCATTCTGTTCAGGACATCTTGCTATCGACGTTTGATGCTCAATTCCCACTTTCTCAAAATAATCTCGAAGAATCAGATTCTTAAACTCAGTTCCATTATCTGTTCTGACAATTCTGACGGTGTTACGCACTTGGACCTGAATCTTGGTGAGAAAGGTGATGATCATTGATGGAGCTTGATCTTTGCTACGTAAGAAGTAAACCCAAGTCCATTTGGAATAGTCATCAACAATTACTAATATGTAGCGTTTTCCATTGATCATTTGCACACGCATTGGGCCACATAAATCCATATGGAGTAAGTGAAAAACATGTTTTGAACTTGATTCAGCAATAGAATTAAAGTGTGCTCGCTTACTTTTCCATTGTTCACATGACGGACATAAGTGATCTTTTGAGTAGCGAAACCGAGGAAGACCTTCAACAAGCTTATGACGAGCAAGATCCGTCATTGTTTTGAAGTTCAGGTGAGACATACACTTGTGCCATAACCATGATTTTGTTGAAGTTGCTTTGGAAAGAAGACAGATCGGAGAGGTAGCAATCATATCGGATAACGAAATTGTGTAGAGACCTTTAGCACGTTTACCGGACATAAGATTGTTTCCTTGAAGATCACGAACAAAGCAAGTTTTCTTCCGAAACGCTACTTCCAAATCTCCATCGCAGAATTGACCGACTGAGAAAAGATTGTGTCCAAGTCCTTCGACATAATAAACCCGACTGATTTCGATGTTCCCTGTGACATAATCTCCATAGCCCATGATAGCAGTGAAATGATCATTCCCAAATCTGATAGTGCCGATGAACTTTGAAACAAAGTTTTTTAACATTTTAAGGTTCCCTGTCATGTGTCGGGAACAGCCACTATCAACAATCCAAAGTACAAGTTGCACCACCTGCATCACAAGAAGAAGACAAAGGTGGAGCAATGATCACATTGGAACCCGAAGAAGAAGTGGGTTCCGATTTGTTAGAAACACAAGAATTAATAACTTTAGGTATCCATTTAAAACTAGGTTTCCTTTGTAACCATTGTTGCCATAGCCAACTAGATTTAGCTTTCTTCTTAGTGAACGCATTAGGTGTTTCAACTTTCCTAGTTGATGTTTGAGCAATGGGTGTAACTAAGGCAGCATTAGAAACTACACTCGGCTTTCTACCTAACACAGACTTAGAAGCAATAGGGGGCCTATTAGAAATGCCAGTGTTATGTTTCTTTTTACGATTAAGGAGAGTATTAGCAACACATTTGGTGTGATCACCAGACAACATATTTTTTCGACAAAACACACAAGAAGCATTAAACGTAGAAACATTCAAAGGTTCAGCATTCATTACACATTGATTCAAATTACAGACAGATAAATCAGAATCTAAATCATTAGCAACATGCATTTTATTCAAAGTCCTAGTGTGATCTTCTACTGCTGAGGTCTCTAGAGGTCCACTTTTACATTTCCAGATCCTATTCTTCTTGTTAAGTCTTTTGCTCTTTGACCTGCTAACGTTAGTAGTGGTGACTAGTCCTGTAGAAGTTGAAGCAATCACATTAGAATTCTGAGAGTGTGTTTGTTTAGGGGATGTGTCGATGTTATACATTCCTGGAGCAATAACATTAGTGTTAACTGATTTTCCTTTCTCAAGTTTCTTGAGCTTCTCCTTTAACTCAATGATGATGTGCTGTTTTTCTTGAATGACACATTCGAGCTGTTTGTTAGACTGAAAATAAGCATTGCGATGTTGTTCCCATTCAGCATTTTCAATTTTCAAATTTGCAATTTCTTTTTCGTATTTTAAGATTTGATTATGTAAAACTGCATTTGCTTTGTCAAGAGATGTTGAATTAACATTGCTTTGCAATTTTAATTCAAAATCTAGACTCTGAGATTGACACCATTCGAGCTTATATTTCAGTTGACAAATTTCTTTTGAAAGTAAACTTTGCACATCATCACTGTGTTTCGAGAGAGCCTCATTTTCATATTTCAATTTCTCAATTTCATCTTTTAACAACTCATTTTCTGTTTTGTGATCATCAACAAGTGCAGAGGTACCAGATTCATACAAGGCATTCATAATCACAGACAATATATCAGCATTAAGAACAAATTCTAAGAGACGATCAGATTGTTTTTGCAAAACTTTGTTACGGCGTTTCTCTTTTGAAATCGTGTTCTCAGTTGCTTCAAAAACTTCCATCATGGATTTTACTTCTTTCTGTAGTTCCTGTTCCCAATATGTAGCACAAAGACGCAAGTGTTGTACATGTGGCAAAATTTTTTTTTGAAAGACTTCTCTTTTTTCCCTCTCATAAGCAGATTGAAATGTAGCAACCGTTATCTGAGAGTTACGTTCAATCGCTTCTTCTAAAAATTTGATATCTTCCATAAACGTTTCAAAATACCGAAGTACTTTACATCTTTTTGTTAATAGTTTAACTTGACCCAAATCTGGTAAAGAACCGTTTATTTGTGCTACTGGTTTAACAGGACCAACATCAGAAGATGACTCATTAATTTGCATTAAAGTCCACGGTTGCTCTGTTTTCTCTTGTTGAGGTATAAAATTTTCAGTTATTGGAGGAAATTTTGAGTAGTCAAAAGGTGTATTGAAAAAGACATCCTCCATTTTAGATCGAGTCTCATCTTCTATTTCCAATTCTTCTTCACGATCATAAATAACAACACGCACAACAGATTCATCAAAAAAATGGTCTGCACTGTATAGCTTTGGAATTTCCTTGAGTGCTGTTTGAAGAAACCGGGGGTTTTCAAAACCAATACCAAATCTATTCCCATTGTGTTTTTGTTGTATGGAAAACTTTTGAATTGTGGAAATGGTATCACCTGTTTTATAAACCACATTTTGAAAGTCTTTGAGTTTGTGTTCCAGTTCAAGAATTTCTTCAACGTAATAATCATCACGTTTCCTTGATTTTTGTTTATGTTCTTGAAATTCAGTTTGACACGTTGTCAACTCGGCTTTTGTTTTGAAAAGTTCGTTTTTGAGTTGATCAATTTGTAGCTTGTGTTCAAACTTTTCTTTTTCCATTTGAGCAATCAAATCATTTTTGGAAACAGTTAGTTCACGAACCTGATGTTGTAAATCTTGTTCTTGAACATAAGATTTTTGGAACGCAATCTCAAAGCTTTTTTCCCGATTAGCACGAGTTTCAAAATCATGAATTTTTGTTTGACAACACTCAAGGTCATTCGTTAACGATACAACTTTAGCTTTTAACTTAGCATTTATCTCATTGCATTTTAGAATTTGAGCTTGGGTGGTCATAAGATCAGTTCTGATCTCAGACTCTGAATCAATCATAGGATCATTTTGTTCAAAATCTTCGTTGTTATCTTTATCAATTGGAGTATCAAATGTAACTTCTGAGTTAATTTGATCAACATCGTCAAATATGACAACAGCGTTAATTTGATCGTCATCATCAAATGTAACTACTGGGTCCATTTGAAATTCCTCCTGATTAGATAACGACGACTCATGTTGAACAGATTGTTCCTTGTTTGAATCAGATTCGGAAGATGAAGCTATATCATGAATTAAGCATGTGATAGGTTCAAATACCTGAGACAGACCGTCAGTGTCATACACTGGGCCTGAATCATTAACTTGAAGTTCCTGCATATTAGCCATCAGCATCACAGCAGCATTAGCTTCCAAATCCTCCATGTCATCATCAGACTGAGCTGTAGCCATAAAACTGTTGTCCTTATCATTACTAGCATTCCCACGTGCTTCATCCTGAAGTGCAAGAAGTAGAGCCTCCTTGTGGTACTTGCTTCCCTTAGTACGTGGCGACGGACATGCAGTAGCTACGTGACCAATCCCATTGCTGTTATAACACCGAACAACCGTTTTCCCTGAATCATTGTTACCCTGTTCTACAATTTCAACCCTTTTCTGAGTAGCAGCATAATTGTTGCGATAACCAGCATTAACCCTTTGACCTCCTCCATAGTTACCCATATTCTTTCCTGACCCAAACCTTCCAGCATTACGATTCTGCACTTCCACACGACCATCCTGAATAACAGCTTGATTCCTTGTGTTTGATGAAGAACGAAGTCGATTGTTGGACTTAGTTGAGAACTTGCTAAATGCTTTAGCAATGAGAGCAATTCCTTGGTTTAGACTGTTGAAGTCCTCATCATCTTCATCATTAGTGGAGTTGGAGTAGTACATCGAATCAGTGTTGTCATAAGACATATTTAGATTGCCTTGCTGATTGGGATCATATGGAACTAGTTGCTGAGAAGATTGTGGTTGTTGGTAGGTGAGATAATTCGGATCCTGAGCAACACCCTGATGTGATTGTGGTGGAGTGAATTGTGATTGAGCCATAAGTGCTAAAGAGTTTGGTGTTGGAGAAGGTGACAAACTTGCACGAAGAGCACGATCTTTGTTTACTTCACTCTCATGATGCTTCAAATAGTCAAACAACAAACCATATGTGGCATTGTGAAGATTCTTCGCTTGTCGAACAAACGTGACATACTTTTGCCAATCATAACCAAGAAAACTTAGAAACTTTGTGTTAATAGCAATCCTTGGAAGTTTCACATTGTTTCTATCCAAATCATTGATGATGTTGGTGAACCAATGATAGTAAGACTCGAGTGATTCCCCTGATTCAATCATGAAGTTCTCATATTCTAGATAAAGCTTTGACTCCATATCTTCTTGATTCATCTCAGTGCCTTCCATCAAGAGGTGAACATGTTCCCACATATCTTTTGCAGTTTTCTGAGCATCAATACTATGAAAGATTGGATTGGGAATTCTTTGTAGTATGTAGCTCATTGCAAGATCATTAGCTTCATGATGAAGTCTTTCTTCTTCAGTGAGTTGTGATTCGGGAACTGGGGATACAGTTTCAGGTCTTGGTGGTGTAGCATTGGGATCACCCGGAACCGTTCTTGTTGGCCATTGGAATGGACCTTCAAAGAGAACTTTCCTCATATACTTGCCATGAGGTTTCTTTAATTCAAGAAAACGCAAGAAACGGCTCGCCCACTGAACATAGTTTCCTGGTGTAAGCATTGGTGGTACATCAAGAGATCCTGCTTCATGACGAGATTGTTGACTAGTGATAGCTTCACACATCTGATCGAACCAATGGGTTTGCTTAGGTGGTGGTAAAACGGTTTGCATGTGCGGTTGTAAGTACGGTTGCTGTTGCACTTGATGCATTAAGAGTTGATGTTGAGGGTACATTGACGGTTGTTGAAACAATTGCTGAAACGATTGAGGATATGGTTGTTGTTGTTGATATTGTGGTTGTTGTTGTTGTTGTTGTTGTTGATTGTAAAAGTAAAATGGAGGTCGAGAAATGATGATTGATTATGCTTCAATGGATCTTTAAAGGATAAGGTGTAGGTTGTTGTTGAAGACTAGTTGTGAGTGTCGATACGAAGTTCCAAACTTGCTAACATAAATTTTTCTTTACTCGCTGACCAAGACTCCTTACTCGTTAGAATAAATGTGATACTCGCTAAGAAATGTATTCCTTACTCGCTATTCAGAAGTCTTTACTCGCTAATGTTGAAACTCGCTAATGATACTCGCTAAGTATTGAAACTCGCTAATGATACTCGCTAAGTAAAAGAAGCTGATACTCGCTATAAATAGAAGTTGATACTCGCTAGAAGACAGTGATACTCTCTAGCTTAAAGTTGATAATCGCTAGGAGAAATTCCTTACTCGCTAAACGATAAGGAGAATATGGCTTACTCGCCAGGAACTTGATGATACTCGCTACAAAAAATTCAATACTCGCTATCTTGAGAACGAAACTCGCAAGAAACACACCAAAAGTCTCAAACTCGCTAAACCCTAATTCTCAAACTCGCTTAAACCCCAAAAAAAACGTTCTGACCAAAAAAAAATTTAGATTCAAATGAGTACCAAATGAAGATATATGTTCTACAAACCTTGACTGTACGAAAATATGAACCAAACGAGTAAAAAACTTCAATCTAACGAGACCTAAAACAAACCAAACGAGATCAAAAACTACCCAAACTAATCTAAAACAACCTCTAATATCCCTAGGCGAATGATACCACTTGTTAGGTCACCATCTTATGCATAAACAACCAAAGATACAATGATAAAGAAGAAACTAGAAGAGAGAAGATGAGTGTGGAAGGAACTCAATGTAATATGAAGTAATGAAATATGTTATTGCACTAGAGAACCAACACCCTCAAATGAGGGCTTACATTAGCTTAAATAGGGAGTCCAAGAGGCACTAGATGATTCTTACAATATTACATAATTGGCCCTTGGACTTCCACATGTTGTGACATTACATCTTAAACTTTCATAACTAAATGATTAAATGTGAAACATAGTAAGTCTAATATAGCAACCTATTACAAACTAATGACCGACACTTGTAAACGTGAAACGTGTTCCTAACAAATACAATATCGGAACTAAGTACAAAATGACTAATCTAACGCATCTTCAGAACCACTATTAACTCATCAAGCAATTCCTTTCTAAAAGCTCCTATTTGCACTCTTCACCCATAACCCGGCTTCCTTCTAAAACCTGCCGTGGGAGAAAGAAAACGCGGTTGAGATTAAAAAGCCGAGTGAACAGATATAGTAATATGAAACAAAAAAGAAAGACAGAATATGTTGCATTGGATAAGCATTGGAAAGTGTAACACGGTTAGAATATGAGGGTAAAGTTAAGTAAGGTAGAAATAAATGTAGAGGTTAAGTGTAGCGGTAAATGTAAAGATTTAACATAAGTTAAGTGTAAAAGTAAATGTAAAGATACCAGGTTAAAGTTTAAGTCTAGGTTATATATTCAGTATTTCAACCACGTGCCCAGAACAGATCAGATAATACGTCAGTAACAGCCTCATATGAAATCCAGAGGGGAGGCCTCAGAATATCAGATGTAACAGAGGGGTGACCTCAATGGGTTGTGAAGGACGTGTATTGCACACACAGCCGCATTCACCAGATAACAGATAATAATAAAAGATATCAGATAACAGATAACAGACCTAGGATGCATCCATTCGCCCCTCACCCATTCACGTGCAGACCATAATCAAAGGGACGGTGTGAGAAATCACTCACCCACACATGAGTCATGTCACTAGTGCATCAATGACACGGACATGGAACCCCCATGCCTAGTGATAGCCCGGGTTTCATACTGAATGGGTCAATGTTTAATTTAAAAAGGTTCAGATTACATATCAGAATTTAAATGTCCAGATAAATCAGAAGTTCAGATTATACAGATCATATCAGATAATTATATGTCAGATTTTATCAGATAAATAGTTTCATAAATCAGAGGTTAAATTTTAGAAAGGTTCATAAACCAGAAATTCATCCTTTAAAAGAGTTTATAATCAAAGTTCCTCCTTTGAAAGGTTTATAAGTCAGTAGTTCATCTTTTAAAAGGTTCAAGTTTCATAAGAGTAACTCAGGGTGCAATATCAAGGTATATATTTCATCAGTTCAATATCAAAGGTTCAGATAGCCAATTCAGATAGTAAGTGGTTCAGATAACAAAAGTTCAAATAGAAAAAGGGATCATAGCAATGGCATAGGGAATCCTAAACAAAAGAAAAATATCAGAGGAAGGTAGCAAAGGTTCATATCAATGGTTCAAGGTTTACAAGTGTGGAAGTTTTTATAAGGAAACAGATTTAGAGGTTTTTCATTTCATTTAAAAACATGATTTCCATAAAGGTATTTCTCTAAAATGTTTTTAGCAGGAGTTATTTAAATTTCTCTTTGAAACAAGTCTGATATCATGTTTAAAGAAATCATTTCCACATGGCTTGTCTCATATCATCAAGTTATATTTTCAAGGGTTTTCATACAAAACATAATGTCAATGAACCAGAGACATCAGAAGAACCAAGATCAGAAATCAAAGTAGGGGCAGAGAAAACGGATCATGAGTCATGAGAAACCTTACTGAAAGGTTAGAATATCTGTACCTCAACCAGACGACTAAGCAGACACAAGAAAACATCAGACAGAAATAGGAACTCCTCCTTCTTCACAGAACCTAGACGGATTAGAAGTCGAGAATTATTCAATAGTTCATTTTAAATCAGATTACTCCTTTTTAGGTTATCTTTCCATTTTTAGAAACTTTCCAGATTTAGCAACTTTTCATATTTAGTAACTTTCCAGATTTAGTAGCTTTCCAGATTTAGTGGGTTTCCAGAATTAGTAAGTTTCCATTGTTAGAAAGTTTCCATAAATAGAAGTTTTCCAAAGTAGGCAAGTTTCCACTTATTAACACATTCTCATAAGTTAGTTGTAATATTTTATCAAGTTTCATGGCCTCATGTATTACAGATTTCCTTTTACAGACATTTTTTGAGATTAGGGTTTCGTTAGGTCACCGAACATGTTTTAGAGTTAAAAGTGTAAATTTCACAAGTTGAAGGTCACAGATGATCACATTCACATCATAACATACCAACTTAAGTCAAGAAAGTCAAACATGCACTTATTACACTTTACACCCTTAAGTTTACAAAGTTACCCATATTAGGCCCTTTAATTATCTCATTTACATATTTAATCCTTTACAATTATAATCATCACATAAGCATCACAACTATTCAAAAATGTCATGATCAGTCCCTACATCATGTTTACGTTGAATTACACATGTCACATCCATATTTACATTTTTAGTCCCTCTAGTTATAATATTTACAATATAAACCTTTTAATTATCTAATTAACATGTAAATGACATAATAAATCAATTAACCACATAAGTCCATCAAGTATCACAAAATTACCATTTTAGTCCCTTACCATTAATTTAAGCCAAAATTAGGTAGTCCCTTAGGTTTCCAAATTAACAAAATAATCCTTATCAATTTCATATCAACATTTTAGCCCCTCAATTTCCAATATTTACACAATTTATCCTCCACATTAAAACATGTATGAAACACCCTCAATTAACATAATTTACAAAACAAGCCCCTCTAGTTTAATTAATTTCAAATCGAATTACATAATTAACCAAAATGACAATTTAAATCCGATACTTACAAAATATGCATCTTAGGTCCTTATAGTTATTTTTCCCATTAATCTACTGTATTTAGAAGAGTTACAAAAATGGTCCCATACTTTCATAAATTACAAAACAACCCCTTAACATTATTTATTTCAAATCGGTTTAGAGCAAAAATCCAATTCATAAGTGCTAATCTTTCCCAAACCCTAAAATAATTATTTTGCAATCATTGCATTTATTATGAACCAGAAAATTTATTAAAACCCTAATATTTGGTAAAGAACCCTTTTTCCTACATTTTCTCTTTTTACCGATTTTTCATAAATTAACAATAGATGATCATAAGCCTCAAAAAATTCAACCAACAATTTTTACAGGTAGAATATATATCATAGAAGTCCAGAAAAATCAGATCTCAATTAACAAAATTCATTTTGGCCGATTTATCCATTTTGCATAAAATTAGGGTTTTAGTTAGAATTAATTTCGTATGGCCAATTAAACATGCATGGATCGAATTTAACATTTTCTACAGATCATATAGAGTATATAGAGTGATAAAAAAAAATACCCCAAAGTGTTGGATCAAAAGGAACAAGGCTGTGTGATTTTATGCTTCTCGGCTAGGGTTTTTCGACACAAATAAACCAATTTCTGGAACCCGAGCAATCCACCACCTTAACCAGTATTTTTCCCACCTTACTTAGGGTAGAACAAGTCCAAGAAAAATAGCCAAGATCTTCATAAACTTTTGGAGCCATCACTTTTGATTTTAGGGTGTTTTTAGGGTTTGTTTTGGTGTAAAAGTGATTTTGGGAAGTATATAGGGAATTGGGACTGATCTTGGCCGATTTTATGGGGCTAAGAATGAGAGGAAATCAGAAAAATGGCCTTCCTAATTTATCTTGTAACTCTCTTTATTTTCATAATTTTGGAACAATTTTTAATACATGCCACACATTTTATTCAAGTTCTAGATATATTAAATGTCCCAAAAAAATTAATAATTATCATTTTTTAAAGTTTTACAAGTGTTTGGAATTTTATTTGTATTTTATTTAAGCTTTTATTTAGTTTTTAAATTACAAGGGCATTTTGGTCATTTTGCAAAGTTTTAAATTTCAGGTATTACATGAGGTCTAAACAAACTCGATCTACAATGATCCAACAGACGGTTTCAAATTAGTCATGTTCCCACCAAAATCATGTCTTAAGTCGTTTGAGCCAAGCACATCATTATCCGCTAACCCTGTGGTTACACGGTCTAAATGTTTGTTATCATTTTACAAGGGTGAAAACTCCCTTTTACCCAAAAATATTTGTTATGATCCCACATCGGCCAAGTATGGGATTGGTTGATGGTTTATAAAATCTAGGTGTCTCCTCCTCCTTTGAGCTAGCTTTTTGGAGTGAGTTCTACACCTAGCTTATGAACAACTGATATCAAATTTCTTTCATTTCTTAAGTGATTTCTTATACAGAATATATCAATGTTACACATGAAATCCTTTAACAGAACGTCACTTATATGATAAGTGGTGTTGGTTTGTGTTTATGGATCTGATACCATAAACATCGTATAAATGATATGAGTATCTATATATAGAGAACATATTACATTTAGATACCTCTAAGAGCTATACTAATTACTGTTGGGTACATTTTATCTTTGGACAGTTTAATATGTTAGAAATATGTTTTGTTATATTATTTATAATTTTCTTTTGTTCAAACAGGTGCTTCAACTAGGTCGTTAAATATAGCCTGGCCTCTTCTCGAGTCAGCACATCTACTACACTCTGTTAATCTAAGCTAGTGCACCAAGTTAGTATACTGTTTTTACAGATGGTTAATGGATCGGTGTTTGCAAGCCATTGACAAGTTTTGTCCCAATTTATGCTCACATAATGTTTCAGATCTGCGTAATTTTATAGATTTGTGTATGTGCTATCTTGCCGATGGTTGAAACTCATTCGAATCACTCGACATTGAAGGTGCTTCTCTCAGGAACTTAATTTCTTGCTAGTTTTTTTAAGTGATTGCTTTTGATCTTCAAAATAATTTCGCAAATTCTACATGTTCTTCCTCTTTAATTTACATGTATTTTCCCTAAAACTATGGAATATTCTATATTTTAGACACATAGAGACCAAATTGATAATTTTAATACTCTTTCCTGCTCATTATGGAATATTCTATAGAAATGCGGCTACAACTTGGTCTCTATGTGTCTAAAATATAGGCTAATACCTTTGGATTTGATCTATTTGACCCATTGGAGATGAAACATAACCTAAATTGCATATTACTTACTGATGTAAAACATTAATTGTAGGTTGGCTTCAACACTTCTTAAGCTCTGACTAAATATTCAAGGTTGGCTTCAACACTTCTTAAGCTCGGACTAAAACGGTCTAATTTAACTCATGTGGATCTTAGATTCATTATTGATAACTCATCTTCGCTAAAGCTGCCTAAAATCTATCAATGTACCAAGGTAATTATGCAGCTTATAATGTTTTTAAGAAATGACAATTTCAACCTATTTGGGTTTTGTTTGATCTCAAACGGGTCAAATCAATAAATTAAGGGACCGGTCGAATGGGAAATTTGGTGAAGGTTTATTTTATTAATACAACATCCTAAAATGATTCTATTTAAATGATCAAGATTATTGTGGTGTTTTATTATCTTAATTAACAGGTTACAAAATCCGGACAAAAAGTATTTGTGATAGAAAACTTGCATTCGGAATTTTGCACAGGTCTTGTACTTTCCAGGATCTTTAAGATCAAAAATAAATATCATGCCATCATCATCAATCAAGAGTACAAAACAGGAAATAAGAGAGATGGGTTTTGAACCCTTAAAACTGATATATTATAAACGTGGAAGGGTTGCTTTGTTTACAGAAATCCTAGTCCTATATATAATAGATGAATCGCTGCCTTCATGCCAAGAGACACATCGATTCAATAAAAGTAATTGACACAACCGTTCCTAAACCTAAATAACCGTTTATACCCATATTCAGCTATGACCTGGCCCATACACATGTTACTAGATACAGGCTTTTTACATAAACTACATAATACATACATATACTTTCTAACTTGCAATTTTTAACACTAATCTTCTAACTTTGACTATGTTTTGTCATTATATTTCCAACATATTCCCCCCTAATGACAAAACAGATAGTTCCTTGCTTGCTTTCTTGTTTTCTTGCTTGCGTTTCTTGCTTGCTTTCTTACTTTCTTGCTTGCTTTCTTGCTTGCGTTTCTTGCTTGCTTTCTTGCTTGAAACTCTAAGGTTTCTTCTTGCTATCTTGCTATGAATCACGAGGATTCGGAATAATCTTGCTATGAATCACGAGGATTCGGAATAATCTTGCTATGAATCACGAGGATTCGGAATAATCTTGCTATAAACCACAAAGGGTTCGGTTTATCTTGCTATGAATCACTAGGATTCGGTTTACCTTGTTATGAACCACAAAGGGTTCGGTTTATCTTGCTATGAACCACAAAGGGTTCGAGTTATCTTGCTATTTGGTGAAAACGAATTTCTGAAGAATTCGCTTGTCTTGCTATCTTCCTTGTTGGTTAACCGCCGGTTCAATGGCAGATGTAACCATCTTCTAATCATTCTTTTCTATTCTTGGTTAACCCCGGTTGGTGGTAACCGTTTTCCCTTCTTTCTTTCTCTTTCTTCATGGCTGCTCTTTTTTCTTTTGTGATATTTTACGCATGATTGATCCTTGAATGATAATTGTAACATGATTTGATCTTTTTTTGAACCTTTGGCTCTGATCCCACTGATAGAAAACTTGCATTCGGAATTTTGCACAGGTCTTGTACTTTCCAGGATCTTTAAGATCAAAAATAAATATCATGCCATCATCATCAATCAAGAGTACAAAACAGGAAATAAGAGAGATGGGTTTTGAACCCTTAAAACTGATAAATTATAAACGTGGAAGGGTTGCTTTGTTTACAGAATCCTAGTCCTATATATAATAGATGAATCGCTGCCTTCATGCCAAGAGACACATCGATTCAATACAAGTAATTGACACAACCGTTCCTAAACCTAAATAACCGTTTATACCCATATTCGGCTATGACCCGGCCCATATACATGTTACTGGATACAGGCTTTTTACATAAACTACATAATACATACATATACTTTCTAACTTGCAATTTTTAACACTAATCTTCTAACTTTGACTATGTTTTGTCATTATATTTCCAACAATTTGCATGTCAACTCGGGCCGGACTAAAATAAGACATGTTTAAACCAAACCTATCTTGATCTGTTACTTGCACTGATGCACCTACCTGACCCTCCTCTCTTACCACTTTTGCCATCATTGAATGTGTCGAAATCTTGACTGTCATCCTGCTGAGTGCTGATACAACAATAACCCAATGTCTTTGTTTTTAATGTAGAACACATCCAGTTACCTATTCAAAGTCACGGGGTGATCGTATGGTCTGTGATAGCTTCTATTTATAAGTAGATGACTTTTAAAGCTCCTGAACTTTTTTTTGCAAACAATAATGGCCAACAGGCACCAGCCCAACCGTGGTGTTCTATATTTCGTAGGCATTTATATTCCTATATGTCCATGATTGCTTATTCCTGCAAAGAGCATTTTGTTGTATGTGTTGATTTAAGTTTGATTACATTATTGGTTTTTTATAGTATTATACAATCTTTAGAAAAGAAGGTTTTTTTTTTTTTTTTTTTAATAGGTAGTAAACTGGAACAATGTGCTATTGTTGCAAAATATAACACATAAGATCACCCTTATGTAATCTTGTAGATGCACTTTGTCAAAATCATTACAGTTACAAGAAAATGAAGCTATTGCATCATTTTAAAAGCAACACTTTTGAAAATTGTTGCCTTATAAACTTCAATAATAATAAAGCAACATTTTACTGAATAAGTGTTGCATATAAGGATCTAATGCAACATTGTTTTCTAAGTGTTGCATATTTTATGGTCAAGTACAACACTTTATAAAAATATATCATTTTCATAAAGGAAAAGTAAAACACTTTGGTTTAAACTCGCAACACTGTAAAAAGTGTTGCACGCCATTTGGAAAAATGTCGCATTTACATGCATTTTAGATTTTAGGACACAGATTAAGATGCTTTTACTTTAAACATTTTGATGAACATTTTTAAAAACCTCTCTCATGTAGGTTAATGCACTCTTAGTATTTTGGGTATTTAATATACAACAGTTATGTCTATTGATCATTATGATTGTCATTTAGTAACACAGACTTTTTAAGTACATACATTTGGAAATAAAAGAAGTTACGGAGTACATTTTTTTGACACTTTAAGGTTAGTGCTAAGATTACACATATATGTGAGAAAGTGAAACTTTCACTACTACAAAAATCGTTGTAGAGGCATGTTGAAAAGGCTTATAAATCCCGGTTATACATACGGGCTCAAAAAGGAAACTCTATTCGGAACACAAATAGAGCCCGGTTTACAAAACGGGCTCTATTCCAAGTTATAGAGCCCGGTTTCAATTAAAGAACATAGCTCTATGTGAAAAAAATACTAATGCAACCTAAATACCCCTATAATAGTAATGAATACATAGATACCATGAACTCGCCGACCGCCCTCACCACCCCCACCAAACGCCCTCGCCCAATCCATAATATAATACAACATCCATCACACTCATACTCAAACATTACGTCCGCCCAAGTAAAAAAAAAAAAAAAAAAAAAAAAAAAGAACTGTATATTCTCCAATTCTAGCCATTGTATCAAGTTTTGAGGAGAAAAGTGACCCACTTCTTGAGCTTTCGTCCTTTCCGAATCATTGTATATACAGGCTGCGTATAAAGCATCACTCGTAATTAGAACAAGTTAGATATATAATAGTTTTGATACCAAAAGGAACGCGTTGACTGTTAATGAAGCATCCCCAACTACTTAAATCATCTAAGAATTGACCTTAAGTAGAAAATATTCAAGCATTTAATTAATCACTTTAGAACTAAGTAACCTACCTGTTCAAGAAGTAGCTACGCCAAAACACAAATGATGAACCTGCTTCATAGCAACAGTTTCATATGTTTGAGTTCATTTCGTCTCAAAAGAAACAACTTTTAAGTAGTTAGCATTCATCATGTAACCAAATATCCTAACTTTACACTTAGAATCCCCATTCTACAAAACCAATAAGTCCAACTACATATTATACATGATCCTAGGAAAATACTTTTATATTTACCTTTGTGCTATGGAGTAATCTTGCCATTGAGCATTCTATCAAAAAGCAAGTGCTTTTAGGCACAGTTTCGCTAGATACACATACAAGAATATCATTCTAATAGATGCCAACGAGTTAAATTACATATTTTTTCAAGCAGAATAATCTGCAAATAAAAATCATACAAGAATGATGGTCTAATATATATATACTCTTCCAGCCGTACCTAAAATGCAACATTTGAGCATATATAGTTGTCTTTCATTGATGACCAAATGGCAATATCTTGTAATGACTGTTAGTAGTCAAATATTTATAATTTTGTAGGGATAATTTATTAAACACAATAAGAATTGAGTGAATATGTGTAAGCAATTTCAAGAAATAATGCAATGTTGTGTAGCAAGTACCAAGATAAACACTGGTAGCAGTCTCAGCTCATTTTACTTAATCACACATGGACCAAACACATAGATAGCAAGTTTCATGAAAAAGTTAATGGTTCTGCAATTTTGAGTCCAACTCATAGAAAGAATTCCTGCTCAAGATTTATGTTTAAGTATGTAGATTTAACAGAGAGATCAATGACAGTCAATAAAGTAAGGCCTAAGCATCTAAAATTTCACATACACAAATCTAGTATGGGTTTGGATATCTAGTATGGGTTTGGATACCTTCAACAGGAAAAAGGAAATACATGTTGATGCAAATCTTATTAATAATATAACAACGACCAACAGTTTTCATACTCCGCGCATCATCAAAATCAAATACATAATTAAGGATTTTAAGATAACAATCACATGAAAAAACAAGTGAAACTTACCTCCATAGTTGGGACGACTCCTCTAGCAGCTGGTTTATGTTAAGACTGTACTACCTCCATATACTTTTTTCTTCTGTAATTGTACTCCCTTCAATTTCCTAGCACATCGCAGAGTAATAATTACACAACACTTGCTGCATAAACGTTGGTCCATAACGATTCAGCTTATGTTATCATTTTAATGACCTACATGAATTACAGAACACTTACTACAAAAATTCAACACAATTTCTAAGATACTAAATCTGCAAAACATCAGTGGTCTACATGAATGCAATTAGGCCTAAAACTTTAAAATTAACCCTAAGTTTCAATTAAGCCCCAAAGTAACCCTACACACATAAGAAATCTAACACTAAAGAATAACACATATACATACACACTTTAACCCTAAGATTAAGACTTGACATAAAAAAACATATTCATAAAATTAACCGCAGAAGTAACACATACATATTCACAGATTAAGCCTAAAACAAACATACATATATACCTTAGACGTTCCATCAAACACTTGGCATTCACACCCAAAATCATCAAATCGTGAGTGATGGTGGTGGGTTATCATGGTTTGGACGCTTGTAAGTAGTTGAGAATGGATATGAAGAATCGTGGTGTCTAACTGTCAAGTGCGAGTGGATAATTTGGCGGGGAACTTACTTTGGCGGGGAAATTAGGGGGCTATGAAAAGATGACCAAATTACTTTTGGCGGGGGAATTAGTGGGCTATCTCTACACATGGACTAAAGTCTTACCACCAATCAATTGAAAAATTTTGAATTTTAGTCAAATTTTAAATCTACTTGAAAATTTGTGCTGAAAATTTTATGACACTACCATTTCGTGTAGTGTACAATATTTTTCTAAAATAAATAATAATAAGATAAAAAATAAAAATAAAAATAAAAATAAAGTCATGAGTTGTAACAATTGGGGTAATCACACGTAAATGACATTGCTTATAGTTATTGAGAGTTTTGCCCGCGCTTCGCTAGAGACTTGTTGAAGTAAAGATCCGTTCCCCTTTCTTCTAGCGAGATCCCTTCCTTGCTGTCTAACATTCCGTATTAGGTGGTCGAGCTTTCCGGACTCCAATGCTACTTCCAATTGTTTTTTTTAGCTGGTGACAATCATTAGTGAAATGCCCCTTCTCTCCATGATAATCACAGTACCTGTCGGCATTTTCCTTGCTGGGCCTACCCACCAGCGGCGGAGGATGAGGGAGGCGAAGGTGGTGCTCCGTGGCCAAGATTTCCTTTGGCTGTTTCATCAATGCCATTAGGCTTGGCTTACGGTTATCATGTCTCCAGGTCTCCCTGTTCCGGGTATCATCTCTGTAAGGGGGTCCTTCCTTGGGGGCACGTATGGGGAGTACGGCTCTTTGAACCGGTGATCCCCTCTGCGGTCACTCCTTCTTCTTTCCGCGTAAGATCCTCTGGCCCGATCAACCCTTGGAGGAAAAATATTTTTCCGTCCATATTCTTGTGTCTCCCCTCTCGGTAGTTCTGTGCTTCGGTATGCTGCTTTTGACCTTACAAAATCATCTACCCGGGTGAACATCTCCTTGACGGTACGGGGTACCTGCTCAGAAAAGCGTTCTGCAAGGTCCGGACATTTATGCGCATTCATGAAAGAAGAGATGCGCATGACCTCCGGTACTCCCTGAATATAACTGGCTTCATCTGTCCATCTTTCTTTGAAATCCGGGAGTGTCTCGTTGGCCCTTCGAGTTATCTTGGTAATCTCCGTAGGATCTTTTATCCCCTTCTGTCTGAGGGAGAAACGAGTCAAAAATTGTTCCCTTAGTTCTTCCCAACTATCTATGCTGCCAGGGTCCAAACGGCTGAACCAACTTTGTGCGGCGCCGTCGAGTGTTTGCTGAAACATTCGACACCATACGGGCATCGGCCATTCCCCTTGCTGCCCCGCTCCTGAAAATCGGGTGAGATGCCCGTCCGGATCAGATGCCCCGTCATACAATTTTAGATGCCCAGGCATGGTGTATTTCTTTCCAGTGTATTGTACTATTCTGCGGGTGAATGGCGACCGAAAGGCTTCTTTATAGGGTTTATCTAACTCATTATCTACTATCTCCGCTTCTTTGCCCTTGCCCTTTCTCGCTCCGTCTTCTTCATCTCCAAAGTCGAGTCGTATCGGCTTTAGGAGACTACCTCCCAGGGCGTTGTGCTTACTGATCATCTCCTTGAGGGCTGTTACGTGCTGGAGGATTGTGTCCTCCAGGCTAGGTGGTTCATTGTTGGTGTTAAGGTCTGTTTCGTTGTTATTTGATCCTTCTCCCCCGTCTTGGTTAAGGGGAGTTCGGAAAAGAGGACCGGTCATCGTTTAGCCTGGGGTAGACTGAGCGACGGGTCCCACGGATGGCGCCAATTTGTTGAAGCAAAGATCCGTTCCCCTTCCTTCTAGCGAGATCCCTAGTTATCTGCACAAGAGAACGCGCACGTTAGCTCGCCCCGGGTGTTATCCCAGGACCAAGCTCCGGCGTGAGAGTAAGTGTGTGTGTAAGACCGAAAGGTATATGAATTAAATGAGAGTAAGTATGCGTGAGTGTGTGTTAGGTGTGAGCAATAAATATGGTTGGGGTATTTATACTACCCAACCTTGGTACCTATGTGAGGTAGGGTGTCAGCCCACTTGTCCAATGGGTGTTGAGGTAAGCCTACCTTGTAGCGTAGGTGTCAGCCCACTTGTCTAGACAAAATCCCTGAAAACTCGGTGGCGGCGGTGCACGTGCGTCTGTCAAATCACTTGGGACTTTCAGTCAACAGTATGCCCTCCGGCTTGTCGTGTCCTCCGGCACATCATCGTTACGTCCGGTATGCTACTCTCCGGCATGTACGCCAACAAGACTCATTTACAAGTAAAACGTTATGGTCATATGTTGTATAAAGTAGTTTATCTTGATGACTCAATGGTAGTGGTTACCATTACTTTCGTACAGACGGAAAGTCGACAATGAGCCAACGTCGTGACAACCAACCATTGGGGGTACCCAACAAGGCAACAACTAATTCTGATAAGCTAGACGTTTGGACCCTCAATTTTGAATTTCCATGTATTTTTGCTATTTTCCATTTTTAATTTGATGCGATTTCAAATGTCTTTTTTGGAAAGGCAATATATGCTAAATAAAATGGACATGAGCATAACAAACCAACGAACCGGCCCTAGGACACATAGATATCACAAAGTGATCGAATATCCGACATACTAAGATCTGACACAAGTTGAAAAATGATCACAACTCACGACCTAACACATGAAACATAACCCGTTGGAACACTATCCGACCAACTAGTAGCCTGGTGTCGCTATGAATACTTAGTACGACAAGATTGAAGAAAATACCCCAACATGTATGAACACCACCAGTGAAAACCCATGATAAAATGGCCTATGCCTCGACGCCTGCTTGAATGACTTGCTTCACCGGCCCTTGATCATGTGATTTAGGATTTACCAAGATCACAAAATTTTTTAGCCGAAGTCCATAAATATTTTCTCGTTAGTTATTAATTTTGATATTTTCCCACCTGCTAGAAACAAAGTCGCCCCTCATGCATCGTAAAATGTATTATAGTTATTAAGTTACATTTTTTTCAGTGCTTATGTAAATGGGTAAATGGACTAGACATAAGCAATGGTAACCACTACCGAATGACCTATTGGCAAGTCACATTGCCTCATCCAAAAAAGCTATTGGGTACAATCCTCATTAGATAAAAAAATTGAGGGTGGCTCGTGATGGGTAAAAAACGGTCGCGGTGATATAAGGGTTAAGCCGCGTACATATGATTGTGAAACTCGCCCTGCATGAGTAACTTGAACAAGAGAACCTCATCTACTTACCTGTTTACATAAGCAGTGTTGAAGAAAAAATGCCATTTAATAACTATATTACGTTTTACGTTACGTAAAAAAATAAAATAATAAAAAGAATAAAAAACAAATAAAAAAAAGAAAAAAGAGGAGAGATTTGTAACCTAAAAAGGAAGGAATGAATTTTAGTTATTAAATGTGATAAACGCATAAATTTTTGTTATTTTAAGGCATTAACCCAAAATTAATATACTTTAACTACTTCTACATCATATATAATGTTCGTCAATTTTGCACGATTCACGATAATGTAAAACGAATGAACCAGAGTGGCGCAGATGACCAACTATTCTTTGAGCAAGCGGCAGCTGAATATCAAGTGATGTATAGTCATAGTTTTCACATGGATTGAGCCGTCAAAACTTTTGAGGAAAGATAAAAATTTGAAAGAAATGCTAAAATTTTACAAATCCAAAGAAAAAGCTCTAAAAAACTCAAAGACATTGGAAACCGCCTCACACGTCACATCAGACTCAACACATGGTGGTTTTAATTTCAACGACTAAGTGGATGATTCTGAGGAGGAAAAGGTTTGGGAAGTTCGCTCAACGGGCCGGGACAAAGTTAAGAAGAAATCGTCCTCCTTCGTTCCTCTGAAGCTTCAACCGCTACACCTCTTGTTGATCGGTTAGCCGATAAATGAAGAAACGCCGCATCAGGTTTCATTTCCAATAAGAAGGAAGAACATGAATCTTATTTAAAACTGGAGCACCAGCAAACGGAGATGGAAGAAAAGGCGCGTCAGCAATAAATAGAATTGGAACAAGAGAAGATTGCACAAAAGCAAGAAGAACATGAGCTGCAACGTCCCGATGACCATTTGACTGGAAGACAACGAGAGACGGTGTTGAAGATGAAACGGAAAATAAGAGGGAAATATAATTAGACTATTAGTTTAAGTTTTTTAATTTATATTGTCATGCTTTTTATTTTATTTGAATTATTAATTTAATATTTTTTAATTATTAATGAAATTTTAGTTTTAGTATTAAAAAAAAAAAAAAAAATAGTGACCGCAATCACCATTGCGCTAAGTTGGTAAAAAAAAAAAAAAAAAAAAAAAAAAAAAAAAAAAAAAAA
>LBNU01032943.1:185539-204416 GCA_014162995.1 Artemisia annua
AAAAAAAAAAAAAAAAAAAAAAAAAAAAAAAAAAAAAAAAAAAAAAACCCGAGTTAGCGCTGATGTAATAGTGATTACTACGGTTGTGTGGTCAGTATTATACTTAGTCTTTAAATCGTTCTTGATCTTAAAAAAATATATATACCAACATAGATACATATCTATACTATATATAAAGGAAAAACCCGTATTATGGAAAGTGAAAAATTAAGAAAGCTATATATAGAAACATAAACTTTTATTATTATTTTCGTTTATATCTCATATTATTTTCCTTCATTTTAAATCATGTTTATCCCAAAATTTTAAACTTGCATTATTTTTCGTTTATAACTCATAATTCTTTTTTATTACTATAATTATCTGCGGCTATAAAATTCCGTTGCTATATAAATTATAAAAATAAAATATACAACCTGGTTTTTATGTTGGATATGGATTACTGAACCAATGAACACCCCTAATTTAAACTAGTTAAATCAACAAACCAGCAACTTTATTCACTGCTTGGCCTATTTACTTAAATGGGTTAAACGGGTCACAAACGGGTTAAACGTGTTATGTAGGTCTGGTTTAGGGTTGAGCTTTTTGACACGGTTAATAAAATGGGTCGTGTTTGAGTAAAGGTTATACTAACCCGCCAACACGCGAACGCAAATAAGGTAAATACGAACACAATTGCATATTGCATATCTTAAAAGAACTATGATAAATTTTGTTTATAACCGTTATCAAACTGCTTCCACCGTTCCACCTCCTTCCAAATCTTCCTAAACGCACAATTCATACTACTTTCACCCATTTAATTTTGTTTTATACAACCCCATCGCTCGCTACCTGTATCTAAACTTAGCTACTCCCCTTGTGTTGTGGAGCGTCATCTTGGTCGCAATCAAAGGTAAACAATTAAAAAGTCTCTTATGTGTGCGTGTTATGTATTTTGTGCGGTTTGGGTAATATGGAAATCAGTTCGTTTATGGATGAAATTTTAATTTTTTTAGTGATTTCAGTTGAATCGGACTCTGCTAACTCCTTTATTGTCCCTGCAATATGATTTTGACCATTTGAATGATAGCCTATGCTCAGATTTCTATTCCTAAACTGAATTCAACAATGTGTCTTTTTTCATTTTTTTTTCTCTCGGATGTCACAACTTGGTTACAATCACATTAGTTATTCTTTTAGTTTTAACATTGCTGAGTGCCTGAGTGCATTTGAAAAAGGGGTTGTTTGTACATGTTGCTTACAAATGAAAAGTTCTGTGCATATTGCCACTTTTTGGGTATCTTTATATATGGAAGAAAAGTTCTGAATTATCTATGCTGCCTTTGGCATTGTGTTTTTTACTATCATATTTCGTACTTGACGCATTTTATAAGGTCGTTAATACGGAGTAATATGACAAAAAGAATCCATATACTGTATTTTATATTTTTGTAAGCTTTTCATATAAAACTAGGCTTGAAGCTTCTAAGCCATGACATAAAGAAAGTGGCTGCAGTGTTGGACCGTAAAGAAACATGGTGTTTAGATTGAATGGAAGATATACAGATAGACATATGACTAAAAACACTCAAAAACCTTCTTGTAGAACCTACCATCAGATTATACATATCTACTTTATTTCATATAGACAATTCTCTCTGTTTTGGTTATTTCTTTTTCTCTAAGAACCACTTTTTTTCTAAACAATAGAACATGCAATAGCTGTTAAATGACTATTCTATCATTAACGAAACTAACGACACTGGCAGACATGAAACTTTACCAAGTTCTCATTGCTTGGATTAGGATACATGATGTTTCTACCAATTCTAACCTTTGTTTTCTTACATGCTTCAACTATTAACTGTTTAACACCAATGTGAACTGTCAACTTAAGATAACATGTCACGGCGACTCTCAAACGTAGTGGATGTAACCCCACAACCGAGGAAATCATGGACGGTTCTTATACAAGTTGTGGAGAATGGTCACGTTCAACAGCCGAGATCGGAATGCGTACAAAAGACTGATATTGACCGTCACTAAGGTACACCATATATGATAATCCGTTTTCTTTCTTTTCTTACATTCATTTTTATGTTACTTACTTTATAACCGCATGTGTAACCAAGGAACCACACTCACAGCCGTTATATATCACAATCATCTGCTATACTTTGCTAAGCTTTTGTCACCATATAAACAATGTTACATCTCTAATGCCATGGTGACGCCAAATGATCCAAGGTATTGAATTACTAACATTGTGGACTCCGTTCAATGAAGATGAAGGAAATACACTTGCAAGCATCGTCTAGACAGGATGTCTGATACTTGGTATGAAGGTTGAAAATGACGACATTCAACTCTAAGTGAAACAATGCAAATTATAGTTCATTTTAATGCTTCATAATCCGTGGGATACATGTTCTGCGATTGTCACACAGTATAGAAAACAGTTGTCAGTTAACTATTTAAGCACACACCATTTTATTATATTTCTTCCTAGCTTTTACTCTGTTGTGCAGGCCTCTCATTGAGCACAAAAGGATCATCTGCGCTATTTATCAACCCACCAGTAAAAGAATAGTTACAAAAATGAGACAGTGGTACCTTTTTCTTTAATGAAACTGCTTAATTATAGTTGTTGCAATATCGAACATATTTGACATTATTTCGTAAACATATATTTTTAATTTAGGTTGAACGACAACAAGAGCGAGCTTCAACAACTTCTTTAAACAGAAAGCTACAAGGAGCGCAGCGTGTTACTGTCTTATCCAGAAGAACATGACATCAAATCTCTTTCCACAGCCATTGCGTCACTAAAAACCATCTGCCAGTACGGTGTACTTTAGCACGTCATTCGTTTATTCCGTAATTATACACCATTACCATACCATCCTCATTCTATATACAGGTAAAAACTGCTTGGATTAAAGGGAAAATTACCCTCTCTTCTTAACAAAAGGGTTATTGGTATACAGAATGCGCCAAGTGCCACAAGTCACTAGAAGCTGATCTATCTTGGATTGTCACATGCCCTGCAGAGTCTGCATAATGTAAGTCACATTCTCAACTAGCAATATGCATTATATAATCTCTTTTAAAAATATCCTCCCCATGTTTTGTCCAGGTCTCGTGTGACACTGGTGATTAATGATGGAACTTGAACCATACATGCCACTATATCCACACTTGTGTTACATGTACAACTGAAGTCAAAGAGAAAGTCAACATAATGCACAGCACGTGACTCACACGTGCTGTAACCAACCCAAACCAACTTTCCCGCCCATTTTATCCTTGTATAAATTCTACATTTCTTGTGTAAACAATTCATTCATGAATGTAAACTCTTTCCAAATCTCTGTAAACAACTCTCTGTTATAATAACAAATCATTTCACTATTCAATTACAAATTGTATTCTCAATTTAGCAATTTCAATTGATTAGTGAGCCCTATCTTCAATCTATTAATAGGATTCAGATAGTGGAGGTTACAATTGGTATCAAGAGCCCTTTCTTGGCACCGATATTCATCAAGAACTGTTACATTGACGATTCTTGATATTCCGTTATCTTCTCCGGCGAAATTCCGGCAAGAAAACAAGATTACGGTCACGAAATCAGCCACCACTGATTTCATTGTTCTGATTGAAATTGGTTAGTGTCAATCATTTGTACGGCCACAAGATAAGCCGGGTTTTCCGTTAAATTTTCTTATCTTGAACAAGCTGGCCAGAAGCACTTGGATTGAGTAACCCAGAACAAGTCAGTGAACATTATTCCAATTGGTCAGTGTTAATCATTGTTGATGAGTAGTAATGTTACTGGTATAATGGTGGAAACAAGAAACACAACTAGAACTGCAGATCCTACAATGGAATCTCTCCAACAAACTATCAGTGATATGCAAAGATTGATGCATGAGATGAATTTGGAGATTGGTAGATTGAGATCTGGGGAGGGAACTAGTACTGGTAGTCAAAATCTTGGTGGTTCAAATGGGACTCAAAATGGTGGTCACTATGGCAGATTGACTAAAGTTGAGTTTCCAAGATTTGATGGTGATGATGTTGAAGGGTGGTTGTACAGAGTTAATAAGTTTTTTGAGATGGATCATATTGAAAGTGATGGTCAAAAACTGCAATTGGTGTCTATGCATATGTTTGGCAAGGCGTTGCATTGGCATACACAGTTTATGAAAAAGTTTGGTGAAGTGATGACTTGGGGGGTGTACCAAACTCATGTTCAGAAGAGGTTTGAATCAGTTTTTGCAGATTCAATGATGGAATTGAAAAATCTCAGACAAACCACCACTGTACAGGTATATCAAGACTCTTTTGAATCTTTATTGACTAAAGTTGACTTGCCTGAGAAATATGCTATTAGTCTATTCATTGGAGGATTAAAAGAGGAAATTGCATATGCTGTAAGAATGTTTCAACCTGAGACATTGATTGATGCATTTTGTTTGTCCAAATTGCAAGAAGCAAACAATTCTGTGTCAAGAAGTAAATCTGCACCATTGTTAGCACACCCTAGGAACAATGGGAACTATAATTTTGCTAATAAGTTTGGGGGAAATGGGGTTAGGACTACAAATGTTGTTCCTACAACTGCTTTGCCTGTTAACACCCCTATTATGCAAAATAGACCTTCTAAGAGGCTGACACAGAAAGAGTTAGATGAAAAAAGATCAAAAGGACAGTGTTTTTATTGTGATAAAAAATACTTTCCTGGACATAAGTGTGAAGGACAAATGTTTGCTTTAGAAGTATCTGGTATGGAGGATGAAGAAGAACATGAGTGTTTGGAAGAAGAAAATAGTCCTGAGTTGAATGAGTACTTGTTACCAGAGGAGATTCCACAAATTTCATTGAATGCTTTGTCTGGAATTCCTACACATAATACTATGAGGGTTAAGGGACATGTTCTTAGGCACTTGTTGCATATATTGATGGATTCAGGAAGTACTCACAATTTTTTGGACATTTACACAGCTAAGAAATTAGGGTGTAAAGTCAAAAGTACTTGTCCACTAAATGTCTCAGTTGCTGGTGGTACCAAACTGATAAGTCAGTATATGGTGAAGAATTTCCAATGGCAAATTCAAGGTGTTTTGTTTACTACTGATGTGATGTTATTACCTTTGGGAGGGTGTGAATTAGTTTTGGGAGTCCAATGGTTGTCTACTTTGGGCACCATAAGTTGGAATTTTCAAGACTTGACTATGAAATTTATGCATGAGGGTAAGAAAGTTATGTTAAGGGGCACAAATCAATCAGAATTGGCTTGGATGAGTGGCAAACAGATGTCAAAATTTGCTGGTCAACAAGATAGTCCATACTTAGCCACAATGTCTGTTGGACCTTCTGCTTCTTTCATGTTGATGCAATGCAAGACTGATCAAACAGAGTTGGAAAATGTTGAGCTGCAAGCTGTCATAACAGACTTTGAAGATGTGTTTGAAATGCCATCAACACTGCCACCACAAAGAAGTTTTGATCACAAAATACCCTTGACTGATAATGCAGCTAACATCAACATTAGACCCTATAGATATCCTCCAGCTCAGAAGGATGTGATTGAGGAAATGATCAAAGAACTGTTGGATTCAGGAGTTATAAGGCCTAGTAACAGTCCATTTTCTTCTCCTATTGTCATGGTTAAGAAGAAGGATGGATCATGGAGGATGTGCATAGACTATAGGCAACTAAACAAGCTCACAGTGAAAGATAAGTTTCCAATTCCAGTTATAGAGGAGCTTATTGATGAGTTGCAAGGGGCTCAAGTGTTTTCCAAACTAGATCTGAGGTCAGGATACCATCAGATAAGAATGCATGAGTCTGATGTGTATAAGACAGCTTTTAAGTCCCATGATGGTCATTATGAGTTTGTAGTCATGCCTTTTGGACTCACTAATGCACCATCAACTTTTCAAGCTTTGATGAATTCAGTGTTTAAGCCCTTCTTGAGGAAGTTTGTTCTAGTATTCTTTGATGATATATTGGTGTATAGTTCTTCTATCTCAGAACATGTGCAGCATTTGAGATTGGTGTTGCAAGTGATGAGAGAAAATACTCTGTATGCCAAAAGGAGTAAATGTGTGTTTGGAACAGATAAGGTAGAGTATTTGGGCCATATAATTTCTGGTCAAGGTGTGGCTACTGATCCTCAGAAAATTCAAGCAATGCAAAAATGGCCTGTTCCTACCAATATCAAACAACTAAGAGGTTTTCTTGGTTTGACTGGGTATTATAGAAGATTTATCAAAGGCTATGCAACTATAAGTCAACCATTAACTGCATTACTTAAGAAGAATGCCTTTCAATGGTCTCCACAAGCTCAAGCTGCCTTTGAAGAATTGCAACAAGCTATGATTCATTCACCTGTGTTAGCATTACCAAACTTTGATGAAGAATTTGTCATAGAAACAGATGCCTCAGGATTTGGAATTGGAGCTGTTTTGCAACAGAAGGGTCACCCAATTGCTTTTCTCAGCAAAACCTTGGCCCCAAAACATCAGTCCCTATCCACTTATGAGAAAGAACTACTAGCAGTGGTGTTGGCATTACAAAAATGGAGGGGGTATTTACTAGACAGACATTTCAAAATCAAAACTGATCATTTCAGTTTGAAATATGTGCTGGATCAGAGAATTACTACTCCATTTCAGTCTAAGTGGTTGCCTAAGTTACTTGGATTTGATTATGAGATTGAATACAAAAAGGGAAAGGACAATGTAGCAGCAGATGCTCTATCCAGAATTGAAAGGCAAGCAGAATTATTTAGCCTTCTAACTGGTGGTGCAACTAATGAGCTTCTGGAAGCAGTGATTGAAACCTGGACTAGTGATCCTATTTTGCAAAAAGTGGTACAAGGCTTACAACAGGGTACTTTGACTAATAGCAAGTATGTGTGGCACAATCACTACAAAAAAAATAAGCCTAATGCAGCATTTTACAAGCAACACTTTCTAAATGTGTTGCATTTTTTACAAGATTGGTAAAAAGGCAACATTTTCAAAATAAGTGTTGCATATTAGTATAAAAAAACAACACTTCTTTTAAAGTGTTGCAAATTCAACAGTATAACGCAACACATTAAGAAAGTGTTGCAGTTAATAATATGTAAAGACAACACTTACTTTAAAGTGTTACACAATCATATAAAAGTTGCAACATTTTGAAAGATGTTGCATTGTTATAGTGCAAAGATATATAATACTCGTAAATAGTTTATAGTGCTCCACATCTTTTTATTGAGAAATAGCAATGCGCTTTAACACTTAAAATAACGTAGCAATTGTTAAAGCCAAGTGTTGAAATATGAACGTAATAGGTGTGTCTTCGCAAATATCCTAAACCTTTTTGTCGCGGCTATTGCAAAATGAAGAGGGTGTTTTTACTGCATTAGTGCATTACCATATGACACTGATTTGATTTAACTTTGTTTCTTTTACCATTTTAAATGGCTGAAATTTTATGATACAAGAAAAAGATTAGGCATGCAAAAGACTCATGTTTGAAAGTTAAATTAAGTTGCACCTAGGGCCATCAATCAGTGTTCAATTCCTACAAGTGATTGCTTACAGATTTAAATTATACGGATTATATGTACCTTCACGATATACGCATCAACGCCAAGTTTCACAATCATTGCAACATCTGATACATGGTTACCATCCCTTTTTGTTGCATCATGAAATGCTACACTAATCTCAATTGTTTCATGGAAATCATATATAAAATTCTGTACTTTCTTCCTCCTATAAAAACTACAATAGTTAATATTCTGGGATATCTAAAAAAAAAAAAAAAAGACTATTTTACAACTAAAAAGCATCGCCAACACCAAAATCAAATGCTGAATTTGAACCAAACAAACACCACATACCTTTTCTACTAACAAAAGGTTCATTTTTTACTCCATTTCTGTTGTTAGGAGATACATCTAATAATTGGACATTGGGACCTGAAACGCCCACAAAGATACAACTCTATAAGTATCTCCAGAAAAATAAGCAATCTTAATAATCGTTTGGTAAAAACCCTTTACTCATCTTCAATTGTCTTATTTCGTGACACTTTATGCTTTTGATGGGGGACTTCACAACTGTCTTTGATTACATGCAGAGGTAAAATGATATAATCTATCATTTTGGCATATTAGGAAGTGTAATTGTTTTTGTTTATTTTTAGAACGATATTTTTTTCACACCCCATATACTACCTATCTCACAAGTGTCTCTAACGAGACTTGAACTCACAACATCTTGGTTGGTGACTTGGTGGGCATCTTACATTGGCCAAATGCCTTGGGTATAGGAAATTAGGAAGTATAAATGTTATTTAGCAGTAAAACTACAAGTATGATGACTAAAAGGTATTCAGTTTTTAGAGGAAGTGATAAAATAGGTAATTTTAATAATGAGTTAAAGGAAATGAACCAAAAAGAGTTAGCCAAAAAGGATACCGACTTTCTTGTTCTCCCTTTTTTACTCTTTTTTCAGGCGTAACTAGCCATCTGTTGCTTTTAGCCTTTGGGTCTAGAGTTGATGTGCTAAGAAGAAAGAGATCATTTAAGAAGAACATAATAGCGAGTTAGCGACTACACATGTCCAGACTCCAGATACAACAAGAAGTCAAGAATAATCCAAGAACTGACGACCAATAATAAACACAGAACACAGCACATGGTTTTTGCATGCTAATTATATATATGCTGATCCGCTATTTGTTTTTAATATACATCGTCATATGTTCAAAAGGGGCCATAAATCCCAAACATATTACAAGAAACAGAGGCCACATCTGGACTACAATATAACAAAAACCTATCGAATGAAAGAAAAAAGATAGAAACCCAAACAAGGACTCCCAACGAGATGCCTGGGACACTAAACTGTATATTAGACTTGAGAAAACTAGCAAGACTACCACACAAAATGGACATAAAAAAAATAAACTGACACGAGCACACAAAGAAACACATGCCACTGACAAGAAACCACACAAGAATAAGCATAACATCAGGAGCAGAGCAACTGCCACACAAAATGAACTTAGTACAGGTTATTTGTTTATGATGTGTTCATGAAGCCACCTAACATTGACATAATGTAAAAACCATACTAGCTTATACTTGAGTACTCATTATTTAACAATGAAAGATCACCTGTCACAATCATTTGTCTTTCTTATTAGGAGAACCTAGTAAAATTATCGGGTTGCAAAATGAGAGACAATAAACCATATGATTTCTTATATCTATATTGAAATTCATATATTAAGCTATTTATTAAATACATATATAAAACAAAGACATTTATACACATATAACCGAGTGGTTGTTGCTGAGAATCCATTTAGACAATTTATCGAATGCTTCAAATGCACATTTTTAGAAATACGTAACAGAAAGAAATATGCATTTGCTTTTTACGTATGACCAAAACGAAACATCCAATTAATCAGTAATTACTAAATACGAGTAGCAAATAAAACAAACAATAATTTAATCGGCATATTTGCTTGTACCGTCTTTGCAATGAAAACAGAAACTTGTGACATAGAATTCTTGTATACAAGATAATCGCTCAACAACAAAGGATGAAGGGACACAGAAACCTTGGTGTGTTGGTAGTTTCAATTTGTTGTTTTTTTATCAATCAAAGCCTTTTTTTTTTAATGAATTCTGAACAGAGAGGGAGAAGGGAAACGTGGTGTCAAAAAATATGGCGGGGAAAATTAGCGGGCAATGAAACCACTTTCCCCCCAATTTACAAGGTTGGTTACAACTTACAAACTTTGAGCATAGTTATTGAAAATTTGGAAAGACGTTAAGCTAGGGGCATGAACCGGAAACCGGAACTAAAAGAACCGAGAACCGAAAAAAAAATGTGGAACCAAGAACCGTCTCAAGTTATTCGGTTCGGTTCCGGTACAGTACTCGGTTCCGGTACTGGAATTTTCGGTAATTCTGGACAAGAACCAAAGTGTTTAAAAAATTCATTTTTTTCATTGTCGATTATTAATAAAGGATATGTTATATTAATACAAACATAGTTTCAATAATTCCATTTGTTCAAAATAACATAGAAAAAAATACAAAATGTCAAAACATGAGTTTATAATTGTTTAAAAGTATCAAGAACACGCATGTGTGTTCAAAACCTCCAAAACGGCTAATGTTCTATCACTTGTTTCCCGTTACAACTTTATACCGCTTCTTTCATTTCTTAAACAACCTCGTCATCATTTAAAATATCTTCAATTGTGCTTAAATTGGTGTTATATAAGTGACTTTTGTCTTATAAACAATGAGCTCGAGCATTTGCTAGGTGTTTGGCTTAACTTATCATAATTATTATTAAGAAAAAAATCTAAAAAATAAAAATACATGAACATAAAAAAGTGTAATTATTAAAATGAAGGTATACAAGTCATTTTATATAATATACTTATATAAGCTAAAACCATAGACTACTTGGGATCAGCAGAATTCTAAAACTACGTAACCTCCTCAAATAAGCTACAAAGTTTGGGCTTATCAAAACCGCTTCATATAAACTCATAAGCTAGCCCAAACATATAAGCTCATTAGCCCCCTAAATAAATTAAAACAAAGACCCCCTAACTTGAGCTTATAACCCATAAAACTTGAGCTTATTGACTTATGAGACAACAAAGCAAATTGATAGGCTCAAAAGCCGATAAACTTGAGCTTACTAGCTTTTTGTTTTTTTAAAGGTTTAGGCCATGGTTTCTAGCTTATTAAATTAATAATCAAGCTTAAAGCTTATTACAAATATAAGAAAACTTGTTGTATGCCTTCAAATCTTGATATGAGATCAATTTATAGACCAAGAAACCGGGACACCCTTATTTAATTTAAACTAACTCTTAGACTACTAGAATTTCAGATAAACCACTTGACTTATGGTCAAGCATTGATCTGAGTGTGGCCAAGTTGGGTTTTGGTGTTTCTTTGGTAGAAGCTTGCTTCCTTGGTGGAAGTCTTCATGGTTTTTGTAGTATGTATAGAATCACGAGGTCTTTGTGGGTGGTTCAGGTGCGGAACTCCGTTAGGTGCTAGCTCCTTCTAGGTGAGCATCGAGTTAGGTGATCGATGGAGCTAAGATTGTACTGTTTAATCTACTGCAAGGATTTTGTACTAGTGAATAGTATATGTGTCGCGGATTCTCAACTAAACCTACAGATGATCTAAAACCCTCATCCTGGACCAAGTATAACATCCAATTCCTCCATTTTAAATTAAATCCCATTTGTCTCATCACATTGAGGAGAAAATTCCAATTAACACTCTCAAAGCTTTTTCAAAATCAATCATGGAAAGTAAAACTTCAATTTCTAGTGAGGCTATTATAATAATTTCATTTGCAATTAGGCATCCATCTAAGATTTGTCGCCCTTCAATGAATGCCGATTGGTTAGGACCAATAACCGAATTGATAACTTTTGCCAAACGCAAGCAAAAAGTTTAGAAATCACTCTATAGACACATCCGATTAGACTGACGGGACGAAAGTCCTGAAAACCAGTTAGGTCATTCTTTTTAGGGATCAAGACGACGAACGACGGATTACATCCCTTAGCAAAATTTCTTGTGGGATTCAAAGTGTTTAACATACGACCAGAAATCCTCTTTAATCACCTCCCATTTAGCTTTTATTAAATTAAAATTGAAACCATAGGCCCAAGGGGCTTTGAGCCGGCACAACCCCATACAACAGACTTAACTTCTTCCATTGTGAAATTCGATTCTAAATAACACGCTTCAGAAGGGGATAACTTACGGAACAAAAATTGCTAAATGAAGGCCGGGCACAATATGTTCCTTAATCTTGAAGAGAAATGCCCCATGGCAGCAAGCTTGATCTCATTAGGATCTAGAGTTGACATCAATATAGATCACATATTTGTCACATAACAATGAACCAATCATATCCATTTATTTTTTGATCAAAACAAAATAAATAAACTTTCACCATTTTCATAAAAATGAAATCTCGTAAACCGTTAATCGTTACGCGAAAAAAATCATACCAATAATTGAAATTAAAAGTTAGGCTTAGTTTATGTATATGTATGTGTCACGCACAACCGTGGTAACCATTTTTTTTTCATTTCTTTGAACATTAAAATTAAAAGTTCACTAATAATTAAAAAACATTACATTAATAATTCAGATAAAAGTAAAAACATTCTAATATATATTAAAAACTTAAACTAATAGTCTAAATTATGTTTCTCCTTTATCGATTAACTGATCAACAATAGGTACAACAGCTGAAGATTTCGAAGGAACAAAAGGAGGATGACACTTTTTGCGTGTTTTTGACATCTTCTGTATGACGGTCGCCACCCGATGGACCATCCAAACCTTGAGCCGAAGAATAATGTTGATTACCAAAAAAGGATCCAAATCTTCTACCTCCTCAATGTTTAAATGGCTAACCGGAGAAAATGTTGAGATGTTTGAGATTGGTACGGTGGCGGTGACGATGAATCTTGTAACATTTATGGACAACATTTTTGATATTGTTGTTGTTAGTGGTGCATTAGTTGGTTAAACGAATGTTGAAACGAATTAGTTTGATAGAAAGGTTGTTGTTGTTATCGGCATACAAAATTTCCGGGTTGAAAATTGATGGGTGGTGAATGACTAAAACGAAAATTAGAATCCGGTGTTGGAACATTTTGTTGGCGTCTGGTTTTGGGAGTTTTTTGTGACATTGTTTTAGTTGAGAAGATTAAAGTATGTAAATAAATATTGAGTTTTAAAGTGTGTATATAAATGGAGAAGTATTGGAATATTTATAGAGTCAAACTTTTTAAGGTTTTNGTTATATTGTTGGAAGTTGGGATAATTTTTATTTTTATTTTTATTTATTATTATTATTATTATTTTTTTTGCCAAGCAAACCATAAGACTTGGTCGATGGGAGGATAGAGTCCGCCTGTTTGTCATAGGCGACGTGTCTGGGAGGGGTGTTAGGGGAGGATGTGTCTTCGGTTGGGGTGACCGAGTTGTCCGATCCTCTATTACGGACGATCTTAGACAGGGACGAAACCATGACTAAATATAACCGGGTGCACAAAAATTTTGAACACTAATACTAGAAACATATTTCGAAAGACCGAGTGTATTTAAAATGACATTATAAAAAATTGATATATTTTTTTTTCAAAAATTAACACTATATTGAAAAAATATATAGGGCACCCGTGAGAACCCCTGGCTCGGTCCCTGATCTTAGATAATTTGTGGTGTATATTAATCTTAACATCTAATGAAACATTATTTAGAATCGTGAAATATAAATTTCTTCGAGTTACTAATTAATGAAACATTATTTAGAATCGTGAAATATAAATTTTTAAAAACAAAACATTAAACATTGTGTCGAAGTTTAATACTGCAAATTATAGTACCATATGAAATATAAATGTTTAAAAACAAAACATTAGACATTGTGTTGAAGTTTAATACCGCAAATTATAGTACCATATAAAAATGAATTCCCTCGCTATTCCCTCTCTTTTTTTTCCCCAAAAATCAAATTAACCCTCCAAATCCATTTTTTTTTCCTCCTTCTCACCATTTCACTCAGATCTAACCCTCAATAGATAACCTCCTTCTTGTAACCCTCTTTAACCGGCATCCTTACTCCGCTCTCACCCTCAAGGCTATTTTATCTTGATCTCACCAGAATATTTTATTTCGTTTTGGGTTTGCACACACATATATTTATATCGAGCGGATCGGTTATATTTAGGGATTTGTGTTGTGACAAGCGGCAAGGAGAAGTTGGATGCAAATAACAACCTGGTTCGTAGTTATAATGTTAGGGAAATTAGTTTGTTTCTTTATATGTTAGTACGTGCATATTCCAACTCTAAATGGGGTTGAGACGCAAATTAAGTTTATAAGCTTGTGTGGTATAAACTTGTGTTCTATGTTTTGTACACTTACAGAATTTTACAAGATGAAAACTTGATTATGTGACTATTATACTTTATCTCATGATGCATTTTGTTTGTTTTTAGATATAACTGGTTTAGTTATACTGGTGCTTGATGTTGACATTTATTAATTTTGATTAAAATGTCGCTTAATGGTGCTAGCAGTTAACAAATTGGATAGTTGATGTACATGACCATTCTTAGGCAAGAATATGGCTAATATGCTTCTTTAATTGTATATGTACCTCTAGCTAAAAAGATATTTGAATCGAAAGCTAATTGAAAGGCTTTAGTCTGGTGAGATAAGTTCTATATTTCTTTTGCCTACAAAACATGCAAGTTGATATAGAAGTTTACTTCATGAATTATGCATGTTATCCGATGAATCACTAAACGATAGACATACATTGATACATATAACAGATATAGCTACAAAAATTCAACATTGTAAGACCAATTTTTTAAGACTTCGTGCCTAGCTTTAAGTTGTTAATATCTCGCTTTTCCTGGTGCACATGTGATTATTCGTTTCTATTTCATACAACCAACTACGTATCCTTCAATATGTGTACTTCACACAATGGCTAATTTTTGCACGGTTTGTTCTCTCAGGACAAGGATTTATAGATAACTACTGTCTACGGGGGTTTTTAATTGTAAGGTTTAATATCATTATGATTGTACAATTATGTAGATGATAATAGGGCAAGCATGCCTGATAACTATGATGAATTGTTGTAGAGGATCACACATACTGATCTTGAAGAGGATCAAGCACCTAAGAAGGAGGTAGCACAAGAACACGAAAGATATGAGGCTGAAATAGAAGCAATGTACAAAGAAATTGACGGCCTGGGAGACAAGTTAGTGGAAGATGCTAAGCTCCAGCAAATTACCTCCTCAACTTGCTTGAGGGTTATTAATATGAGTTGTCACTAATGTTTGGTACCAGGTAAGGATCGTCACTCATACTAATACTACATGTTGTAGTAATTGAAGTAACTTCCCTATGTAGCATTAGTTTGACCATAAAGATTAGATGTGGCAGTATCACTAAATCTATAATGTTCACTTATATATTGAAATTAGTCGCCTGCTAATTTTGTAACATTGGACCATTTGTTATCAATAAATTAAAAAGAAAACACAAGAAGCTGGTAGGCAAACCATATATCCCGCCTCACCTGAATCTATTTGCTCCGTCTCAAAAATATGTACATGATACGACCCATTTTTGACACAAACATGCTCCAACTTATGACATGACCAAACCCAACATGTCCATTTTTTACCTCTAACTTTTAGCAACCAAAAGGTGCCCGCCTGCCTGGTCAAATATTGAATAAGTATAGGATCTGATATTTAGATTTTTGTATAAATATGCATTATCTAGGATACATTGGGGGAAAAAAAAGTAAAAGTTTATTTTAGTGTTATAACTCAATGTGTGCTGCTCTTGATACTACGCCTCAGCACTAAACCTTTTAGCGATTTTGTTTTTTTAACTTGTGTTTGGACTAACAGTGGTTAATTAAATGCTATTGAAATGATATAGTAGATGTTGAAAAGAAGTTTATTTAAATGGCACGAGTATATGTAGTACTATAGTTATCGGTGAATAACCGAATACAATTGTTCTAATTGTAATACATTATATTAATTTTGACATACTGAAGAAAAGAAGTTAATGATATTCTTTATTGTTTTCATGTGTACCAGGCTACAAGCTTTTTTTGCCTACATCAAGTTGCAAGTGAAAATTTGCAAAGAAGATGTCAAGAGTATTTCCAGGATTGTAATTTCAACTTGAAGATTTGCAAAGAAGATGTCAAAGATTATTTCAAGGAGTGTAATTTAATAATTTTTTGCTGTAAACTAGACATTTTATGTCAGTTATTTTACATGTACATATCCAAGAACAATATACAATATGTTATTATCTATGGAATTTTATTACCTGCTATAATGGAATGGATGATTAGACGTACTAGGCTTTTTGTAAGAATAAGACATGTATCATTTGTATTGCGTAAAAAAGTGTTACAAATCATTAAAATAATGTTGCAACTATGTGCTAGAAAGGAATACAACGTGTTGCACTTGATACATTTAAGTGTCGCTCATATAGTGATACTAAATGAAAAAGTGTTGCACTTTTGTGCAAAGAGTGTTGCACTTATGTGTAGCATTGTTGCATTTGAATTTAAAAAGTGTTGCACTTATGTAAAAAAGTGTTGTGTTTGGGCATGAGAAGTGTTGTGTTTGAGTTTAAAAAGTGTTGCATCACAAAGTAATTCATTTGCTAAACATGAGCAACACATGCAAGGAGTGTTGCTTATTCCAATGATAAGTGTTGCATATACCTAAGGCGACGTTACATAAAGCAGCACTTGGTAGAGTGTCACATTAAACATGATGCAACATTTTAAGGACATAATACAACACTTTACTGGTGTTGCTTTAGCTTCATTTTGTAGTAGTGAATGNACTTTCCCGCCCATTTTATCCTTGTATAAATTCTACATTTCTTGTGTAAACAATTCATTCATGAATGTAAACTCTTTCCAAATCTCTGTAAACAACTCTCTGTTATAATAACAAATCATTTCACTATTCAATTACAAATTGTATTCTCAATTTAGCAATTTCAATTGATTAGTGAGCCCTATCTTCAATCTATTAATAGGATTCAGATAGTGGAGGTTACAACTTGATTTGGAAACATTCATACCATTCAATGCACCGGAAGTTAAAAAGGCGGGTGACGAGGTGATATGATATGCACTTATTTCATTCATCAAACTAAATTGGTGCTACTACCAAAAAGATTTCTATTGGACTCAAAAGTTACAATGTATTACAGGGTACTGATATTGGAGCCATTGCTTCATCAGTTCGAGGACAAACAAATTGTTGCCTTTATACACCACTACGAGATTGAATTTCGTTGTTAAACAGAGACTAAAATACACGTGGTAAAAGCCTACAAACCACGGAGGGTTCACTTCTTACAGATCTGCAACAACAGGTTGGGTCTACCTCCGCTCTTGCTGATCCACCCAAACGGAAAGACGAGTACATCCCAACAACCCCTGCTAAAAGACAATTACATAGTCCCACGCTAGCCTCCATAAAAAAAACAATTTGCTGCTCAAACAAGCAATCAAAGCCTGGCAAAAAGGACTAAAGACTGTACCACTAGAATGCAATCGTTTGGCGTTAACTGGTTTGTGTATATATCCACTCTACTGAAACCCTTTTTGAAACAGCTTGTCGAAGTTGTTCGCAAAGACTGATGATGCTTATGCTAGATCTTTGTAAATACCTAAGCTAGATCATGGTAGTTGGTCACAGAAACTCATAATGCTTTTGCTGTATCTCTTTGTAAACAGATAAACTTATGTAAAATTATAATTTAATGTATCATATGCTTATGTATCCTTATATATGTTCCTAGTATCACATATATAGCATTGAATTACGTGAAGCAAAAGTGTTACAAATCATATAGAAAAGTGTTGCCTTAATGATGAAAAACAACTAGAAGTGTTCATTTCATAAGATAAAGTGTTGCATACTTCGTTGCAGCAAATGAGAAAGTGTTGCACTTGAATCTAAAATTGTTGTGGTACTATTAAAAAAATGTTGCATTTGATTTTAAAAAGTGTTGCACTTAAGTGTAAAATTGTTGCATTTTAATGTAAAAAGTGTTGCATTGAGGGCAAAAGTGTTGCAATTAGTTGTAAAAAGTGTTGTGTTTGAATGTAAAATGTGTTGCACGTGTTGCACTTCTCATCAACACATTTGCAAAACAAAAGCAACACATTAAAAAAATGTTGCATATTCCATTTGAAAGTGTCACTTATACCTAAGGCAACGTTGCATAATGTAGCACTTGATAAAGTGTCACTTTAGGCATAATGCAACATTTTAAACCCATAATACAACACTTACGCTGTGTTGCTTTAACTTCAAAATGTAGTAGTGTAATTAGTTGTTGCTAGTTTCAACGGCTATATATAATCTAGAATCGGATCAATGTTAATTTGTAAATCAACGCATTTCTAAACTTTAGAGACTAGGGCAATCAGGGGTGGCAATTGAGAAGAGTCGGATGTTATGCAAATATGCAATTGATGGCTGTTGTTGTCTGGATTCTCTCTCTATATATGCGGAAAACATAATCTTGGCAATGGTCTTTATGCTTTTCCAGTGCTGTTTCAGTCTATTATTTATGTTCATCCGTAGACTTGAAGGTGTTAATCAACACAGGAGCAATTGGTACCGCAACCAGCGTATATCATTTTGTAATCAAGTGTAATCGGTAATACTTTTCTGTAGCTAGCTTCTTGCTATAGCATGCTAAGATCTTATATTGGCTGTTTATCCATGTGAACCAAGTTGTAAAAAACTCTCGCTTTCATTCGGCTTAATATAGAGTAGATGCCTAGGTGGTTATATAAATGATATACGGCATTGATCGTGATTAAGTTCGATCTTAAGGACTTAACAAAGAATACAAAAAGAATATAAACTTAATGGCACATGTGACGATCCACAATATATGATAATATTCCAATGCAATTTGCGCGTTGACTGATTATACAAAGTTATTTAAGTGTTAGAAATCTCATCAGATCACATACCTGTATTTCTTTGTATAATTTATCTTTCTTATTACATCTATCACCAAGGCTACTTATTTATGACTAAATCAATGTAGACTTTGACCTATTGTTATACTTTAACTATTTACAAAGTAAACTACTGAAAGAAACTCTACGTACAACGCCAAATCATGTTTCAAACGAATATAGAAACACAGTAAAACTTGGACCAAAAAATAATAATAATAATAATAATAATAATAATAAAAAAAAAAAAAAAAAAAAAAAAA
>LBNU01032944.1:11277-40129 GCA_014162995.1 Artemisia annua
GATGCGCTTATTCCTAGAAATACAAACAACAACACAATTTGAATAAGCTTTTATAAAAGCGGCTTCACAAAATCGAGTCTCTTCATGGACAAAAACTTGTTGGGTCCACCCCCTTGTTGTAGATTTAATTAGTTTGGTCATTGATTTGGAGAGTAATTGTTGAATTAAATTGATTCTAAGGTTTCTTCCATGGCTTGATGCAATATTTTGGAAAGTCTTACTGCCCAATTTTGACTTTTGACTTTGGCGAGTATTGTGCGCTTTATGGGGGAAAATGCCCATCTTTCACATATGGCTTTAACGCCACAATATTTGCAATGTTTTCAAACTCGGGTCCGACCTCTGGCGCGGTCAAACCCGTCGACCGGTACCCTGATCAAAAAACGGGTTACTAAAACCGGGTCAACCGGTTAGAACCGCCGGGTTTTGAGTGACCCGGGTCAACCCGGGTTTTGAAACCCGGCCGGGTTTGGATTTTTTTTTTTTGACTCTTTATTTTTTTTATTTTTCATTATTAAGTGCTATTTTTGTTTGCTATGACTTTCTTATGGTGTATATTTACTCATATTTGTGATTAGTTTCCACTTATTAGATTGAATTCGGTTATGATATCCAAAGCGCCTAGCATGATTAAGGAGTTTAGGACCCCTGTGCTTGAACCTTAAGGTTATTTTTTGTTTTAAATGGCACTGAAAGCTTGTACTATTTACTGCATTTTGATGTTTAGGTTCATTCATTTTAGATTAGTATTAGGCTATTATGAATTTTTTTTTGGAAATGTGCATAAAACCGAGTCTAACCGGGTTGACCCGGCGGTCGAACCGGTTGACCCGGTGACTCGGCCGGGTCGATCCCAAACCCGGGTTTCAAAACATTGCATATTTGACTACTTCGGTGGCTCTATGTCATGGAGTGGCAGATTCGTTATTTACAATGAGTACTTTAGCGCCACTAAGAGGTGTAACAAATCATGTTTCTGCTCTAAATTGATTCATGAAAATAATTATAGTTTGTAGAAGTGGCAGTCTTAATCCATTTACTAATTATTGTAATTGATTTGTTGTAATATTTAGGATTATTCTTTTTACATATAATATATGAGCCTTATATTTTTGTTTTCATTTATTTTTTTAACATATTTGCCGTTATTCATTTTAATATTAAGTGTATATGATTTTGTCAAACAATGTTATGAAGCTAGCCCGCCATTAAGCAGGCCATGAAGCTAGTATACTATAAAAAGTAAGATAAGACTTTATTACACTTTTTATTAACCAAGATAAACAACTCAATATTCACATGTTAATCCAAACTATTTGAAGTATGTTCGGCAAAATTGATAGTAACAATGGGTTTGAAGTACCAGTAAATAATAGTAGATGTTTGTTTCATGAATACATCTAACAACGTATAGCTGTTTTAGTTATTACTAGTTTGATACTCGCGCACAGCGATGGCGAAAAAAATATAGTTATAATAGAAATATAATAATTGAATTGTTAATATAACTCTTCCACAATTCCGTACCCGCTTAGTGAATTCATTACACAGCACTCCGAAAGTATATGTGTTCGTTGTATGTGTTTGTTTGTGTTTCTCGTAACTTTCCCGTGACATTATTACTCCCCCAAAAGGTTATAAATTTTGATGATTCAAGTTTGTATTGATTCAAATAAAGGTTAAAGTTGTAAAAATTTGAATTAAAATAACCCGTTAAAAATGCAAAAACTAAAACTTATAAAAATATATCAAAATAGATGTTGAATTAAAGAGTATAAAATTTTTAAAAAATATGATGAAATTAGATTATTAAAAAAGTAAATAAATCAAAAGATATTTCAATTTGAAAATAAATTTGATTTTTTAGTTGGGAAGTGACACATGTTACTCCATAATTAGAGCTTCTTGTATTAATTTTTGATGCAATCCACAACTTAAATGCTTTATATGGTAGTATAGATATAGATAAACAGTAACGTAACGTAAAACCTAAATACGAACACTAAACACGCTTTCAAGTAGTCACCGAAAAATCATATTTTTAACAGTGTTTTGAAACCGGGTCAACCCGGCCGGGTTAACCGGTTCGACCGGTTCCAGCCAAAAAACGGGTCAAAAAAACCCGGGTTTCTAAAACCGGGTTAACCGGTTAGCCCGCCGGGTTTTGAGTGACACGGGTCAACCCGGTTCTCAAAACCTTTTCCAAATTTTTTTAATAAAACCCGGTTTGACCCGGCGGTCGAACCGGTTGACCCGGTCGAAATAATAAAAAATTAATAAATTGAAAATCGGGTTGACCCGGCGGTCGAACCGGTTGACCCGGTACCCGATGACTCGACCGGGTCGATTTCAAACCCGGTTTTCAAAACATTGATTTTTAGAAAGGACAAGTTGCTGGTGAAATAAACTTTCGATTTCAAACATTCGTAAACACTTTTAAACGCTCTTAAAAACTCATAGATGAAAATACCGATCAATATACCTGATAAAAGCTAAGAAGTACCCTAACATGAAGACAAACCAATTTAACACATAAAAACAAATTGGATACTGAAATTATCCACTAGCAACGTATCCATAGAACAAACCACTTACGTGTAAAACCACAATTATAATCTCGACACGTGCACAATGTTCTTTAAACTTTCGTATCGATCCTTTTTTATATAGTCTCCTTACTAGTTACTACACACAGCATTTCTCCATTTACTTTTGTGATGGAAACCATTGAGCATAGAACAGTGAGAGTTAATGGGATAAACATGCACGTAGCAGAAAAAGGTGAAGGCCCTATAGTTCTTTTCCTCCATGGCTTTCCTGAGCTTTGGTACACATGGCGTCACCAAATCCTAGCACTAGCTGATCTAGGTTACCATGCAGTCGCACCCGACCTACGTGGTTATGGTGACACTGACACACCATTGTCTGCGACTAGCTATACATGCTTTCATATTGTTGGAGATGTGGTGGGACTTATAGACTCGTTCGGTGTGGACCAGGTGTACCTTGTGGCGAATGATTGGGGTGCGATGATTGGGTGGTATTTGTGTATGTTTAGGCCAGATTTAGTGAAGGCCTACGTGTGCATGTCTGTGGCTTATTGTCCAAGGTCACCAAAGATGAAGATTGTTGAATCTTTAAGAACTGTCTTTGGTGATGATTTCTATATTTGCAGATTCCAGGTTTCCTTTTTCTAATATTGAGTTTGGACACATATATATTAAGTACAATAAATCGTCATCTGTTACCCTGGTACAAATGAATATTTAACATGTTACATTAATTGTTATCTAATGGCAACGTATCAACTACTATAAAAGAACAGGCATGCAGCAAGTCACTAGAGAATGACACTACACTACTACATACATAAACACATGTTAAAAGGCTACCAACCACATGCTACACAAAACAAAATTGTTGAGTGCAAACTTCCATCTCAGATCCTGTAAAGATAAATCTCGAAGTTAATTAATGTATAAATTCTAGTGAGCTACTTTTACTTATTGAGAATGAGATTTTAGGATTATATGTTTGTGAAGATAAATCTCGAAGTTAATTAATGTATAAATTCTAGTGAGCTACTTTTACTTATTGAGATTTTAGGATTATATGTTGTAATGATCCTAACAAAACCTAAACAACAAAAGCTAAATTTATCTTATTGTCACCTGCCCAAAAATATTAGACCAAGTCCGGAACTGATCTGGTAGCTCGCCAAATCTTTCTTGTTTATTTGACATCTGCAATAGCTCTTCTGAAGACCTATAAGGACTGACAAAGTCCACTGATACATAGTAAATAGCTACAAATAATTTCCATATAAACAACGGGACACAAATATAAATTCTAATATTTTTCAGGAACCTGGACTCATGGAAGCTGAAATGAAAAGCTATGGAGTAGAACATGTGCTTAGAAGCATTCTAACTATTACCGAACCTGGGCCTTTGCGGTTACTTATGTCCGAGCCCTTTGGTTCAAAGTCCTCGTATGTTTCTCCACCTCTGCCACCTTGGTTGTCAGAGGAAGATATCAAGTACAACGTTCAGAAGTTCGAGCAGAAAGGATTTACCGGATCACTGAACTATTACCGAGCATTAGACCTGTAAGTATGCTTGACAACCAAAAGCACTGCAGAAGATCAACGGAGTCTATCGTTTGTTTTTTCAGAGCTTTTACCTCTTCATCTGCAAACCATGTCTGCAGAAGAAGAGGTGCACGTACATAAGCTCTTCATCTACAAGAAGAAGACCGTTTGTTTTTGTGCTATTGAATTACTTCTTTCTTTCTTTCTTTTTTTCACTAGTATTTTTTGTGCTATTAAAGTACTTTTTTTTACCTTTCCTTTTTCTTTTTCACTAGTTTTTTTTACGTTTTCGTCCGTTTTTTTACGTTTTGGTACGTTTTTATTTTTTTACGTTTTCGACCGTTATTTTACGTTTTTTCTGTTTATTTACGACTTCGTCTGTTTTTTTAAGTTTTCGTATGTTTTTTTACGTTTTCGTCCATTTTTTACATTTTGGTACACTTTTTTACATTTTCGACCGTTTTTTATGTTTGTCTTTTTTTAAATTTTCGCCTATTTTTTTTTTACATTTTCGTCTGTTTTTACGTTTTCGACCGCTTTTTTACATTTTCGTCTGTTTTTATACGTTTTCGTCTGTTTTTTTTTTTACGTATTCATCCATTTTTTTAACGTTTTTTTACGTTTTCGACCTTTTTTACTTTTATCTCAGTTTTTTTAGGTTTTCATCCGTTTTTTTACGTTTTCGTCTGTTCTTTATGTTTTGACCTTTTTTACATTTTCGTCCGTTTTTTTACGTTTTCATCTGTTTTTTTACGTTCTTGTATGTTTTTTTTACGTTTTCATCCGTTTTCATTTGATTTGTATGTTTGTACGTTTTTTACGTTATTGTACGTTTTCTTACGTAAGAAAACATAAGAAGAAGGTCGAAAACGTAAAAAAAACAGACGAAAACGTAATTAAATACGAAAATGTGAAAAAGATATAAGAAAAAGTAAAAATCGATTGAAAACGTAAAAAAACAGACGAAAACGTAAAAAAAAAGGCAAAACAAAAACATAAAAAATTGGGTCGAAAACGTAAAAAAACAGACAGAAGCAGATTAAACCATATTAAAAGATACAAAAACGTAAAAATAAACGGACTAAAAACGAATGAAACCGTAAAAAAAAATAAGGCGAAAACGTAAAAGAACGGTCGAAAACGTAAAAAAAAACGGACGAAAACGTAAAAAAAATGGCGAAAACATAAAAAAAAGGCGAAAAACATAAAAAAAAAAAAAAAAAAAAAAAAAAGAAAAAAAAAGAAGAAATAAAAAAAAAAAAACAGGCGAAAACGTAAAAAAATGGACGAAAACGGGCGAAAACGTAAAAAAAACGGGCGAAAACGTTAAAAACGGACGAAAACGTAAACAAACGGGCGAAAACGTAAAAAAAACGGACGAAAACGTAAAAAAATGGGAGAAAACGTAAAAAAATAGACGAAAACGTAAAAAACGGGCGAAAACGTAAAAATTCGGTCGAAAACGTAAAAAACTTTCAAAAACGTAAAAAACGGACGAAAACGTAAAAAAAAACGGGCGAAAACGTAAAAATTCGGTCGAAAACGTAAAAAACTTTCAAAAACGTAAAAAACGGACGAAAACGTAAAAAAAACGGACGAAAATATAAAAAAAAATAAACGAAAACGTATAAAAACGGATATTGAGAAAGAGATGTAAGGTTTGTGAAAGAAGAGGCAAGAAGTGAAAGAAGAGGTAAGAAGTGAAAGATAATGTCTGAAATTTAGAAGAGGAAAGAAGTGAAAAGAAGCACTTATGTCTGCAAAAAAACAAACAAAAACCTCTGCCCTCCTGCAGACAAAAGAAGTGAAAAGAGGAAAAAAGTACTTATTGTGAAAAAACAAACGACGAAATATTATTTAGTCTTTCACTTACTTCTGGAGTGGTGTTGGATGCTGACTAAAACTTCCTAGTTTACCTATCGTGTATTGATGATCTTTGAAATTGTCTATCTAAATTGCTTATATGACCGTGAAATAATGTTTCTAGTACATTATTTGCATATAGAAAAAAGGGGATAAGCTGACAAACACTTCTAATAACTTAATAAGCAACCCCAAAAACCCTGATCAGTTTTGTAGATTGGAAACAAGATTGTAGAAATGTCTTATGACAAATGTTAATGTTCCTTGATTTGCAACGACCGAAAAACGTTTAGATTCAAAACTAATTGGAACTCCACATTAATAACTATGTGACAAGTTGTTTAATCTTGACATTCTCGAGTCTTGGCAGATTGGTTACTTTGCATAGTTTTTAAATTCTAATCTCCGCCTTTTAGTGTAGGTTTTGATCTTAAATTATTATTCGGAATTTTCTTTATTACCACTATATATGCAATCATGATTTTTGGATTTTTCTAGTTTCACAACATCTATGTATGCTTAGTTTTTCAGTGGGAACCTGTGTGTGCAACCTAGTTTTCGCTTTGTGGAGTTGTAATAACCGTGAAGATGCCATATTTGATTATTTGTTCGAATGAGTAACTTGAGTTTTATACTCAAGATGTGTCACTAATCTTATCTTGGATCTTTGTGGAATGCAGGAACTGGGAACTTACAGCGCCTTGGACGGGAATACAAATAAAAGTACCGGTGATATATGTGGTTGGGGAAAAAGATCCTGTGTACACCACACCAGGGGCGAAGACGTATATCCACAGTGGTATGTTCAAGAAAGACGTGCCACTCCTTCAGCAAGTCGTGGTATTAGAAGGTGTTGCTCATTTCCTCAACCAGGAGAAACCTCAAAAAATCAATGAGATAATTTTCGACTTCATCAAGAACTTTTGACCATCACAACCCTGGTTCTCTGTTTATATAAATAATTGTTGAATCCAGACACAGATGACCAGCTCTCAGTTTGTAATATAAATCTGTATTTATTTTGGTATCCTTTAATAAGAAAGTATCTCAAAACAGTTACCTGTTTTGCGAAGTCCTAGATATGCTGGCTGTTGGATATCTTAAGATGTTGAAACATAAAACAATTGATCCTTAGAATGGTTCTGACTAGAAAGATAAACACGCAAGTAGGGGAATGCTTATCTTTCTTGGTTCGGACTAGAATAGGCCTAATTTGATTGTGCATGTGTTTAGCGCGGCAGTTAATTAACTGGTTTTTGGCTCGGTTCGGTTTCTTGGTATGAAAGTCAAGTCATAACCAAATAAAATTTGTTTTCCCTTGTCAAACCGAAATATGGAGAAACTTAAATGGGATGTTATGAATAATATGGAACTTATGAACTTGTAAATGTAAACCAAGATATGTTATTGATTAATGAATGATTACCTACGACACAAAATATATAATGACTATACTTTTATTTAAGTTTGGGCTCAAACTATACAAATACAAGTCTAACACAAATAACTTCACTAACAGCCTTCCGTAGTTGAAGCAGGAGTGCAACGAACACTCAAACTAGCTTGAAACTCAACAAACAAAGCAGATGGAAGGCCTTTGGTGAAGATATCCACATAATGATAACGAATTAACTAGAATGTCAGATGATTGTAAAGAGTGAGCTGTGAATGGCTTTTGGTTATGGATATATATTTACGATAGAAGGCCAAAAGAATTTCATCGTTTTTGTGCATTGAACGCTTAAGGTGAGATTATGAATAAAAGATGAGATATGAGAGCATTAAACGGCTTAGATATGCACCTCATTTGAGCAAGTAGTTTCGCAGGCAAACGAGTGAATATGTCGGTTAAAGCATTGATAGTAAATGAAATATTTGACACAAATTTAATTCTCATCGATTCAACTAACTTAGCTTGTTGCAGTTTCAAAAAATTCGCCCCATTAAATACATTTATAGCATAAAACATCAAGAAATTATAAACATAGTTGAAGGGTAATTAAATTTTAAGTACGATGAATGCCCTCATTGTCATATGGATGGCAGATGCTACACATAAAGGGATAGTCTAAATACACCAATATGATTACCTAATCATTGATTTGTTATGAAAATAATCATTATATATTTTATCTTTATTATCAAAAGTTACATAGAACTATGTAAAACATTGACTTGTCTCTTACCTTAACTTTTTATTTTTATTAGTTAATCATTATTTATCTTTATAATTTTTTTTTTGTTTATTTATTTATTTTTACTTTTGTCATATACATATACATACTTATAAATAAGTGAAAAAAATACTACAATTTTCATTAATAACAAATAATTAGAAATACAATATAAAGAACATTACATAATTACTTTGTTAGGTCAATGGTTTCGGGAATACGATAATAGTTGTAATCATTCTCAATTTAATGTATTGCAATAAATTAAATTTATCAATTTAAATATTATTTTGTTTAAGTTTCTGTAAATAATAAATCTGTGAAATTCAATATATATATATATATATATATATATATATATATATATATATATATATATATATATATATATATATATATTCGGTTTTATCGGGTTTTTTGGGTCGGTTCAGTTTTGACTCGGTTTTTCTCTCCCCTAAAGTGAGCGCATATGACACAATGTTTGGCGCGCTAGCTGTGGTGCGTTAGTGTGTGAGCCTGGCGTGCCAAGTTAGGTTCATGAGTTTTTGGTTTTAAGATATTGATAATAACAAGACGAATACTCGCGCAAAACGACGGTTTATAACGACAAATAATTATGCTGCGAACTTATGATTTTTGTGTGACCCTTAATGCAAGACTTATGTGTTTTTGTAGTTATTGTGAGACAAAAGATTTTGAGTTATAAACAAAAAATAATAAAAGTTTAAAATTTTGAAGATTAAACAATATTTAGGTTTTCTTACCATATTTAAGTTTTCCTGAAAAAATGATACACGCTTTATATATGCTTATATAGCAAATGGATATAGATTTGAAGTGTGTCGCTATTGTATTTATCCTTATTAAAATATGAAAGATAAAGATTAGTAATATTTGCACAATATATTTATTTAACTTCTAATCTTTATCCTTTCTTTTCTTGTCTAACGTGGCTAAAACATCTTTTTCCGTTAGTAACATCAAACCAAAATTATGTTACTTCCACAGATAGCTATGAAACAAGAAAATAAAATATGTTTATAAATAAAATTAGGGCCCGTTTGGTTCACCCTTTTAACTAGGTATGAAATGAAACCATCATCAAAAACCTTGTTTGGTAAAATTTTGAAACCCATTTACACAACATTTGGATTCAAAAAATCATTCCACCCCACCTAGGTGGGATTTTGGTGGGGATACATAAAAGTGACCAATCATTATTTTTTTTTTGATCATTTTTTTCTCAACCACAAATAACTCTATTTTTTCTTACTTTTTATTTAAACAAACATATAAAATAAACTTATTAATCATTTATTTTCTCTCTCCTCATTTAATTCAAAGCTATACTTAGGGCCCGTTTGGTTTGTAGATGGGTTTAGATTAGGAGTTGGGGTTGATGAAAAAGTTGTAGATTTGGATTTGGATTTTGATTTGATGTAGGAAAGAGAAAATATATTATAAAAAGATAAATTATTATTTTATAAATTTATATATAATTTTTTTATTAAATTAATTATATTTAAATGTAGTGAGAAGAGAGAGATAGAGAGAAAAAAATGAAGGGTCCCACTCTTGTCATAAAACCCTTCACTCCCCCTATCTTTTCTACATCCCCAAATATTTATCCTACAAATCCAAACCCAAGTTCTTTAAACACAACCAAACATATCTTTTGCATTAATTAAATCCTAAACCCACCAAAATCCCACATACCAAACGGGCCCTTAAATCCAATTTCTTTCAAACCTTTCCCAAATCCAAATCCAAATCCAATTCCAATCCTACTTACAAACCAAACGAGCCCTAATATACAAGTAAAACAATTAATAAGAAAGAGAAAAACTTCTTATCAAGAGTTGCAGTAGCTTTTGTTGATAATCTCATATTAATTACAGTATTAATTATTCTCTCACATTGAATACCAGAAAATATCACAGTTATCAAAGTTTGAAGGTTACTTTTTGGTGCATATAGTAGTACCCTAGTAAACGTCTCCGAAGGTGCAATGAATACACTTTGAAAACATAGCTTAAAGTTCAATAGTTTAAACGGTTTTTGATCGAATGGGTATAAAATCCGAAAGAAAAGACAAACATAACATGTTGACGGGCCAATCCAATCAACCCAACACATTTCGACCCATTTTAGAAGATTACGAGGTTTTACCAATCGAAGTATGTAACGGGGCATGTCATGTGTACTAATTTACTAATTACATGCCCCTAATTTACATCTTATGTCAGCATATTTAGGATTCAAAAGTATCTCATGAGATTAGAAAACATAGATTCATTCATTAAAGCGATACTCAAAACATAGAAAACTTAGAACTATATCAAAATAACGGGAATACAATAGCAACAATACATCGCAGTTTCATAAACCAATAGATCCTAAGCTCTGAACGTAACAATCTATAAACTACGAACCCACAGACCAATATCAATATCCCATGAACCCGATAAAGACTTGATGTAAGTGAATCAAGTACTGTTTATCCCACCTGATCAGGTGCCACCCAAACAAGGCTATCAACATACTTAACAGGTTTCCTTCGCCTTGGGTTTGAAATCTTAAGAAACTTAACATTGTTATCATCTGGGTCATACAAAGCTAAAGCCTTATTATTGAAATGATAAAAAAGAAACTCATTTCTTAATGTGAATCCAAGCGGTTCAATACCATCACAAAGCTGTGAGAAAACAAGATGTTTTACACACAACTTTCCAGCATAAACACCTAAGACATTCCAACTACTAACTATAGAATCTGGGAACGACATTTCCTTGAAGGTATGGATATCCGGATCAAATGTCGTAATTGTTTGTACCCTCTTCTCATCAATATAACCAAGCCAATGAAGATTTCCGTTAATTAACACAAACATCACCTAAATGGGATATTCTAGTAACGCAACTTGTCACTTCGGATTTGTTGATAAGTCCATGAACTTGTCACTTCGCTTTCATAGTTGACATTACTTAACTTGTTACAAAAATACCGTGAAAAATAATAACATGAGCAAAACATGATGCTTTTTTGATTTTCTATTGCAACAGGTACTCAAACATTAAGAAAAAAACACAAATTAGATTAAAATGAACCAACATTGCAAATGTAGAATAAATAACTTCTAATCAAACTTGAAAAGCAGCACAAAACCTAAGTGAAACGACAATGTCAAAATACATCGATATCATATAAAAGTAGTCCTAAAAAGCAGAACGCCCCTCTTTTAGCTCTTTTGATCATTCATCTTTTAGTGACACTGATTCTTCTTTTGAAATTTGCAATGAAGCTATGTTGCACCAGCTGGTGGCACAATCAGATGGGGCTAACCAAACTAGACTATCAACATACTGAACAAACTTGACATCACCAATGAAACTAGCCTTAGTTTTAAACTTAAAAGATTTCACCTTAGCTGCAATTGGATCATACAAAGCTAGATAACTATTATGAGGTTGATACAGAAACTCATTCTTTAACGTGAATCCAAATGGACTCAATTGGCAGCAAAAGCGTGAAAACCTACGGTGTTTCACCCACGAATCAGCCACACCGTACTCATCCATCACCCAAACCTCAATGTTACCTTCATCATGAGAAATATATGAAATCAAACAAATCTTTCCAGCCAACACACCCAAAACATTTATGCGCAAGTTATTATAGTCTACAAGACAATCTGGAAATGGTATTTCGGTGAAATTTTCAGTGTTTAAATCGAAAGCAATTATTGTTTCTTGGAGCATCTCTTCATCAATATATCCAAGCCAATGAAGATGGCCATCATGACCATCTACACAAACTTCATCTAAATCAAAAACCCTAGTAACAAACACGGGAAACCTTTCAGGGATAATTTTCCAATCGCCACTTCTCATGCTATACACCTCAACCGGTAGCCAAGAGTCAACAGTACAAAAACGTGTATCTTCCATCGATGAAAGACTTGCAAGCTTGACAACTTTGTAATCATCAGTTTTGGGATCAAACCCGAACCGGAAGATGATATCAATATAACCATCATATCTAGATGGTGAGCTATATGGTGGGAGAGTTAATAAGGCTGAGAGAGAAGGGTTCCAGATGTGAATGACATACTCCCTCTGCGATTTAAAATTATGAAAGCATATTAAGCCGTTAACAGAACCAATAACACCACAAAGTGGATAATCAGAATTAGGAATACTGGGAAGTTTGATGAAACTAGTCACTTCAATATGCGGAGAACGAGTGAGGTGTGCTGAAAAGGGTTTACTTTTGAAAGAAAACCCCTTGTAAAATATCATAAGAATTTCATCGTTATTATGGACTGAGCGATCAAGGTGCGATTTTATAAAAGACGGTTGGGATAAAAGACCATTCCATGGCTTAGAGATACACCGCAATTGAGCAAGCTGTTTCGCGAGTAACCGGATGAGTATGTTAGATAAAAGCTTGTTAGGCAGGTTTTCTATGGTGGTTGGCTGCTGTGGGGAAGCCATTTTTTGTGTGCTAGAGTGAGGTTAAGGTTAGTCAATTTATAGTGGCACCATCCTCTTTAAAATGTCTTGATAGCTTAAATGCATGCATGCATTTGGACCAAATTTCGTGAGCCAATAAAAAGCAAAGTTTGACCAACATTAAAATCTCGGGCCAAAATGCCAAATATTCACAATTCACTGTTAACCTTAAAGATAAAGTTAAAATAAAGTTAATGTTAAAGTTAAAGTATCTAATCAACGATTTTTTACAACTGGTTTGCACTAACAATAAAATAAAATGAAATTAAGAAAATATAATTATATGAAACTAAAGGTTATTATTCGTGTCTTGTTTGGAGTTGGCGGGTTTATGTATCCTAACCTAACATGCCCCATTAATTAATCGTGTCAAAAAAATAAAAAATAAAGTTAACCTCTAAAAGTAACAATTGTGTGAGACTATTTGACAGTCAGATTATTTCGAAATCACATATATGAGAAATGTTGGAGCATATAGTTAAGCAACCATTAAATATCATGAGATTGCAAAATAAATTCTTAAGACAAAAACATAAACATGTGGGTATACGTGTAGTGGTGTCGAAACGGGTTGGAACTTGGAAATGTTAAACCTAACTTGTACATGTTTGCTAAATGGGGTATACGTGTAGTGGTGTCGACCTATTTACAATATGTTAAAGTCACATGTTCGTTCCAAACTAACAAGTAAAGCTTATCCTTTACAAACATATAACTCACAATTTATAAATTACCAATCGCTATATCATAATAAACATGCTTATTAATTTAGTATTAAGTACTTACCTCTATCTAAAACTAGTCAATTAAGCATTATCCCTCATCAACGTTCTCCAGCAAGGAGTTATTTATACGGTAAAAATTGTATTCAGACACCCCTTAAAGTCAATAACATTTTCCCATTTCTTAAACTTTATTTTCATTATCCCAATTCAATATAAAATGAAGGGGCAATTGCATATATAGCTGCAAATGATCTCGTTATCAGTTTCTAGTATAAAGCAACAAAGGTGAGAAGGCTAAATCTGTTGGGTAAGGGTGGGTTTTGACCTCAAGCCACCAAGACAACATATATAGCTGCAAATGATCTCGTTATCAGTTTCTAGTTTATCACTTTAATGCATTTTTATATACAATATATATTGCATTTTGATTTGTGTGTTCACTCTATTGGTTTGCATTGAGCATCATAATTCACCTAACTAACTATGTGGATCGATTGCTTCTTGTGTCTACTCTCTCTCCCCATCCATACACTCAACCATTGTAGAAAATAGATAGTCGATCATTTCTAACATAAATATCCAACTTTAAGCATGCTCTAATGTATAAAGAGATGATTAAGATCGCAAAATTTTCCATATATCAAACACAAGAACCACCACTATAACATTAGTAGATCATTATTCATGATATTCAGAATTAAATTTCGCCATAGACTCTAGAAAGCTGGAATATAATGTGTTTTAGTTCTTATTAACAGGGTCACAAACAGAGCACCTACAACATGAGGCCAATTATCATGGTATTGAATTTCTTTACCACTAAAATTACTTCCAAATTCCAATATACCATGGGGCTAATTGTGTTATACTAGACCTTTTGTTATTTTGGTGTTAGTATAATCAAGCTAACTAGTCACATAACCACCTTCATGAGACTCATTATTATCATTGCTTAAATAATTATAGTGAATCCTTAGGCATTTCTTTCGGTTCTTCAAAATAGTCCAAATATATGAAATGACCATTATGCCATTCACTAAAAACAAAAGAAAACATCAAATAACGACGTTGACTAACGGAAAACGGGTCAAAGGACGCATTCAGCCTCAAAATCCAACTTTTGGAAGCATGGCGATGATTTTGCAAACTTAGAGGGGATGGCGATGGTTTTGAGAAAGTTTAGGGACCAACGGTGTATTTTAGTCTAAACTAAAATACATGATTCACCGAAAAAAAAAAATTCAGGGTACCCGCCCCCGCTAGTATAATAGAAGCGGTTTGGTTCGGTTTTCTACGGTTCGGTTTTAGACAAAAACCAAAACCGAACCGAATTTTTTGGTTTAAAAAAAAGTAAAAATCAAACCATCCATTTTTAGTTTTGGTCGGTTATTTTTTTTATTTTATTTTTTTCGGTTTTTTTATTGCTCACCCCACTTTCTAAGACTACATTTTGGAAAGATTGAACTATACATGCGAATATGGGATTTTGTTAAAACAGAGGGACGGTTTTTGCAATTTACTTTCTGCGTTTGTTGAATCAGAAGCGTGTCGAAACAAACAAACCGGGCAATCTAGAGAAAGAAAGCAGTTGACCAGAAGGAGTAAAAAATGGCCCTTAACCCTAATATAAACGGTGGGAACGGGATGCCCGTCCCATTCCAGAACGAGATGTTCGTCTTAATTCGAGACGGTGTCGAATTTCAGGTCGACAAGATCCCCGGCGGGTACAATTAGATCTTTTAATTAATAAGAATAATTTTAATTATTTACCCAAATAAATATCCTTATACATACGATCTGTTTTGTTTTGTTTTGATGTATATATAGGGCCATCGGAGGAATTAAAGGGAAAATATATTTGTCAAATGTTCGCATGGTTTTTGTTGCTGATAAACCTACCCAATCTTTTCTTGCTTTTGACATGCCTTTGGTCAGTCACCCCTTCACTCTTATATATAATACTTGCGTGTTGGATCCCATTTTATAAACGGATACCACTAGGCCATTCCATTTGGTGGTAGTGGTTCACTGAGGGGGTGTTTGTTTAAGCTTATTTCTGGGCTTATGAGCTTATCTGTTTTCGGCTTAAGCTCCATTTCTTTGGCTAATTTCGAAACTTGTGGGCGTATTTAAGCTTGTTATGTCATAATAAACTTATATACTAAGTCCCAAAATAATCCAACGAAATGGAGCTTATGAAACATGAACCGAAAACACAGATAAGCTCGTAAGCCTATAATGAGCTTAAACTCATATTATGTGACAGTTATATTAGGAACAAACAAGTGAATTCATGTTTTGGGCACATGTTTGCCTAAAGCATCCATAACCTTTTGTATAATATGCTTAGCATTTTCGACCTATGAATAATGGGTCGATTGGGATTATCATATATAAACCTGGTTCAATTTCAAAGATGTAGTTATAATAGAGATATAATGAATGAATTCCTAATCCAACTCTCCCACAATTCCGTACCCGCTTAGTGAATTCGTTACACAACACTCCGAAAGTATATGTGTTCGTTGTATGTGTTTGTTTGGGTTTCTCCGTAACTTTCCCGTGACATTATTATTCTCGCATAAAGACCCTCACAATTTTTTACCCGTCAAACACTCCCCTAAAAGTTATAATTTTGACGAATCAAGTTTGTATTGATTCAAATAAATGTTAAAATTGTAAAAATTTGGATCAAAATAACCCATTAAAAATGCAAAAACTAAAAACTTATACAAATATATAAAAATTGATGTTGAATTAAAAAGCACAAAATTTTAGAAAATATGGTGAAATTAGATCATTAAAAAAATAAATAGATCAAAAGATATTCCAATTTGAAAATAAAGATGATTTTTTTGTTGAGAAGTGACACATGTCACTCAATAATTGGAGCTCCTTATCTTAATTTTTTGTGGAACCCACAATTTAAATGCTTTATATAGTAGTATAGATATAGATATGAGAGTTACTTGTTTTGACATGTTCATTACTGCTACTAAATAAGCCATTTTCTTGCAGCTTTATGTGCATGGAGAGAAATTTAACCAACCCATTTTTCATTGCAACAATATATCTGGACTTGTGGAGCCTGTAAGTAGTAGTACTAGTTAATGAATGTGATGTTCTCAGCTGTTCAAAATTGTATTTGCTGAGTTTTCCAAGTTTAGGTAGTCCCAGATGACGAGAATAGGGCATTATACTCGACTCACTCTTTCAAGATTTTGTTCAAAGAAGGTGGTTGTGGAACATTTGTGCCCTTGTTTTTCAACTTGATCAAATCTGTGAGACAATATAATCAACAATTTGGTGAGCCCCGCGCTGCTGATCCTTTACGAGCTGCAGAGACTCCAGTTGATGAAATGATGAGATGCGCGTAAGTAGCATTTTGTTTTAATTGATTGGAGGTTGCGATTTTGACACATTTACTTATCATTGGGTCAATTCCGGTTCGTTTTTCTACCTCTTAATGGGTCAAGCAGGTTAAATCGAAAGAACTAAATGAAAAGGAAAGTCACCCAAAGTGTATTTCAAGTGTATAAAGTCTCGAGAATCATTTCAGTATTATGAAAATTGGCTTACTATTGAAATAAATAATTTATGATCATTTTTTACACGAACTATGCATAAAACCAAAGTTACCCTTTGAGCCGTACCCACAATTAGTTGTTTCTGCCTAAAACCTGTATTGAGTCGTTACCACCCTGACCACTTATTTCGCGCAGTCAAAACAAGAGATTTAACTATAAGGTTGATGGTAAAATTAGTCGAAAAAGTTTATATTTAACGCATACAAATCACCTAAATGGCTTTATTAATAAGGTTGATTATTCTTGTGCTAATATGCTTTTTTATCATCTTTAGCGTGATACTTATTTGCATGTAAAAAGTGGTTCTGTGTCAATTCAATCCCATCTGTTTGGGTTCACTCTAGGCGATATAATGCTATCTCTTAAAACAATTTGCTTATGGCGTTTCTAAATCAACTTTACTATTGAAATACATATGCTTAACGCCCTAATCATTTGAGCAGATATGTGGATCCCAATGATCCAACAAGGATCTTTCTGCAGCAGCCAAATTCAGAATCAGGGCTGAGACGTCGTACTTATCATCCTCAACCTGAACAATCTTAATCCCGGAAATTCATTGATCTAAAACATAATGGGATGTCATCAGGTTCAAATACATCTCTGCTCTGAATGTATCTCCTCATTTACTTGCTTTATAGTTACTTGTGAAAAAGTTTGTATAGAGATCTTTATAACTTGGTATGCTACTGGATGTGTTGTGTGATAACTTTAGACTTTGCTGATGCTGGAATATCATGTTTATTTAGTATTATTTACTAAAAACGCTTTACATTGTGAGATTACTTACTTTTGGTCACCGCCTCATCTCTCATTAACAAACATACAGTTAATGTTGTACAGTAGCTTTTAGTATAGTTGGTCTCGGTGCGGGTTAGGGGTGTAAACGAGTCGAGATTTTGTCAAGTAACTCGAACTCGTTCGAGCCTAGCTTTATCGAGCCGAGCTCGAGCACAGAAAATGAACTCGAAGTATTTAACAAGTCGAGCTCGAGCTTATATAGGTTTGACCCAAGTTATGATCGGCTTTTAAGGGATATATATGTTAATACCGCTGAGAGAGAAGCCAAATGTGAAATTTAAATGAAGACTAGCTTAGAACCGGTGTTCAACACAGGCAGTATCAAGTAAACATTTAAAGTTGAATGACAAAAATGTGTTTAGAATATACTTGCGAGTATTACAATAGAGTAGATTAGGAAAAAGGAGTATTACAATAGAGTAGATTAGGAAAAAATTGCACAAACAATTGTTAACATTGGAGTAACAAAATACAAATTCCAAACTATTTTCTGATAAAAACCGAAATAAAGAAAGGAAGGAGAAAAAAAAAAAAAAGAACAAAGTGACACAGTCAACAACTTCCGTAAGTACGCCCAACCCCAGATGCTACATGTCCTCCAAGCTTCTTTGAAAGACCAGCAACATTAAGAGCAAAGAAACTATAAAATTGTGTCAAATGGTTGTCCTTTTTTAAAGCAGCTTCAATCCATAACCATTCACACATGTAAAAGCTGTTAGCAGCAACCCTACCTGTTCTATAGCATTCCGTACGCGCATCCAAAACCATAAACCACACTCATGCCATTTCATGCTTCACCCACTTCCTATAGTCCTCTGTATCATCCAACTCAAACAGTNTCAAAAAAATAAAAATTGTCTTTTACTATTATACCCTTTTTGATTAAATAAAAAAAGTTTAATATTTAAAAAAAGTATAGATATTTTCAGAAATGCCATCTTGCATTGATATGTTGCATACTATGCATTATTAGGAGTAAAATTCACCAAGGATATTCCGAAATTGAGTAAAAGTTATTATTTGGCATTCAAACAACATTTACCTCTGTCTGCAATATGTCTTTTCTTTAAGCAACTCCTTTTGCAAAAGTAAAAGTCTACAAGTGCTTTTTAATAGAATATATATATATATATATATATATATATATTATATATATATATATATATATATATATATATATATATATATATAATATATATATATATATATATATATATATATATGTATATATATATATATATAAGTTTGCAATGCACCTATCTTAACCTAACAACTTATTATAGCTCTAAATCATTTGCATCATCACTTTATCGATCCGTATATGATTCTAAATCAAAACTACACCAATATCTTCTGCCACCAAAAATAAATTCATCCAACCCCAATGTTAACTATGTCAACATCAAATTATCAACACAGATAATGAGAATAGGTACTTGAAAAACTTCAAATGGTTCAGAGCACCTGCAATAGATTTATCATTTTGTAAGCATAAGTGTAAAGAAAAGTTAAAAAATAAATAAATAAATAAATAATAAAAATAAAAAAGCATAAGTGTAAAGAGGACAGTAATCAATCAAAAGATAAGAAGGTCAAGTATTTAAGTCTATTCTTTCAATGTTATCACATGGATGTCCACATATGTAGAATGTAGTTATGAAATCCTTTTTTACGACAAATATTGCTACTTTAGCCATGTCTTCTCAGTTTGTTATATATGTGTCGTTACTTTTAATGATTAAATCACTGGTTTTAATTACATACTACAGAAAGAGAATCAAAACAAAAAAGAAGCAAAGCAAATGGTTAAAGTAAGAACATACAATGCATAAGCAACATTTATAAGTACTCCCTAAACATTTGGACTAGCTACTTGGATCATGAATAATTTAAATTTTAAAATTTAGAGCCAAGAGGGAGTGAAATAGTGTATAGTTATCAGCTAAATTAATCAAATATTTTGAAATTACAGACCCAATAGCAAGCTGATAATTAATGACAAATCACTTACCAACATGTTTAGAAGTAGATGCATACTAAAAATTTAGTAATCAATCCAAGGTCTTTGGTCTAGTGGTATGTGAGTTGTCCACCAACCTAGTGGTTGTGGGTTCAAGCCTCGCTTGGAGGCATTTGTGAGATATATTGTGAGAGGTGGTATAGATGCGAAAAAATTGCCATTCTAAAAGAAAGGAAAAAAAAATAGTAATCAACCCTACAACACTGGTAGTTATGACTCCAAATTACACACATCATATCACAATCGAAACAAACAGTAATAAAAACGACCAGATCCATAAATCCTACGAACAATAGCATCGAAACAAACATACTTGCAACCGAATCAATTTATCATCAATGTTAGTAAACTTGTATCCTTTTAAGTATAGAAAACCTGGTTCAAAGACATGAAAAGTCTCTTCCGTAACTACTTTTGGAGCGGCAACGTGAATTAATATAGAAATAATCGCAACTAAAACCATAACTATCAACAATAATCGAGCAATAAACACTAAATAGTGAATAGAAAAGGGTATGGATCGGTTATACAAATAGTTAGAACCTTCAAAATACCATCAATGGCTCTATTTAAGAGCATATGAAGACGAACATGAAAAATGCCAACAAAGAGTAGCAGGCATATACTCCGTATAATTTTGATCTGTGAAGAGAAGATTCAAAATGAAACTTTGAAATTTGAATTATTGGTTAAAGAGTTATGTTAGTATTTCCTAGAAAAATGGGTTGAAAGAAGCAACCGAAGGATCTGTAACTTTTCGAAATTACAAACTCCAGGACATAGAAATTTTAAATTTTTTAATAATTAAAAAAGTAATATTAAAACCAATTGAAATTGAGATGGCAATTGATCATCTAATTGAATTGCTTCATAGCTGAAACTTCTGTTATATAGTATGTATAGATAGATAACTACAAGTATATATTACAATACAACACTGATAGTACAATCTATATAAATGATGGATAAATGACGGACGTAGCAAAAATTGTATATCTTTACAAACTTTAATATTACATGCTTTCTCTTATCTCATTTGGAAGTTCAAAGTCCTGAGGAAAATGGCGTAAAGGAAGGCAAAGAAGACGCCAAATCCAACCAGAACAGCAGCAACTGGACCCATGAAATCCATTTCAAAACCAAAGTAGTCATTGATATACGAGTTCATGGCCGGGTTAGGTGACATCCCAGGCACTTGGATTGGAGTATCTATATCGTGATACTGTGAAACAATGCATCCGTACACGGTCCATGCCATGGGACAGATCCAGTAGTACCAAATCCACCATCCCGGAATTTTCTAAAATTAAAAGAAACCAACAACGATAAGTTAGCTTGAGCTTTATTTTCTAAATAAAGAAAAAAAAAATAAAAAATAGGTGACTTACGGGTTGTGGGATATAAAATCCTGAGAAGATATTGAATAGCAGGTAAAACCCGGCTGCGAAAATGGCTGCTATTTGGTCATTTGGTGTGATGGAGACAGTCATCATTCCGAAGTATGTAAAGTACAGGAATGAAAAAAAGTTGATGAAGAAGAGCCAGAAGAACTTGGCGGCTGTCCATTCGAATGACACCATGGCGTACACAATGAGACTGTAATATACACATTGAGCAAATACGTATGGTATCTCTACAATCACCTGAATGAATAAAAACAAAATGTTACAAAACATTGATAACAATCATAAAGTTAATATGTCAGCATTTGTGAATAGAGAGAGGGAGGGAGGGAGGGACCTGTGCCATGGCATAAGGTAATGAGGAGTACATCCCGGCTGCTCTTTCACGGTAGAATACGGTTCTTTCTGTGGCGACAACTGGCTGGACTGTCTGGGAATTGTTCATACCAACGAAAAATATAGCAGAATACATGGCCCCAATGACAACGGTTAAATCACCGCTGCTGTCCCTGAAATTGTTAAATCAAGTATGCATCAGAGGGCTAACTTGAGAAACTCGATCACCATTATTTTTCTATGTAATAACATAATCATATACTCACTTGTCTTTTCCAATCTTCCAAAATATGCTCCCAACCATGAGTGCACAAAGCAAGGTGAAGGTAAAACGGACAAGGTTATAGTCGGGATTTCTCCAATAAGCCCACCAAAACTTCCACAGGCAAGATGTGAATTGACCCCATGCAGACTGCGCATATTGTGTTTCAAAGTGAATATCGACAGCTCCTGCAGGCGGTACACTTAACTCCTTCACCAAAGCCTTGTTTCTTCTGTAATTATTCATATGCATACACACATTTAGTAACCATAACAACCTGCTGATATATTTTTCTTAATTTATTCAATCACTGGTTTTTAATAACCAAGATTTATAGGACTTACTGATGCAAAGACGAATTACTGAAAATTTCAGCAAAATCAACACCAAGCCGCATCTCTGCTGCACCAGAGCTGACTTCCAACATCCATGTTGCTGGATTGTATTTTTCGGGAATCTTAGGAACCCCATCAACAGCCTAATCACATGATTAATAAAACCGCTTATTAATCTCAGTTTTAAGTCAAAGATTTCAGATTCTAGTTTATTTTATGTATTATGCATGTCATTGACCAATACCTCAAAGTAGTCGATGATCGATTGAGAATGCCTGCCTAGTGGTCCTGCATAGATCACTTGTCCTCCTCTTTTCATTAGTAGTAGCTCGTCAAATGCTTCAAAAATATCAATGCTAGGTTGATGGATGGTGCAAACCACGGTTCTTCCTGTATCCACTGTGTTTCTCACAGCCCTCATGACAATGGCTGCTGCTCTTGCATCAAGCCCAGAAGTCGGTTCATCCATGAAAATGATTGAAGGGTTAGCAACAAGCTCGACCGCAATTGTCAACCTCTTCCTCTGTTCTGTTGACAATCCCGTAACCCCTGGAAGTCCTACGATTGCATCCTTGATATTTTCTAGTTCAACTAGCTCCATCACTTGTTGCACAAATAACTGAAATATAACGATAGTAAATGGAATTAGTTATCACTACTTTTTTTGTTGTAATTGTAAATATTGTATGTAATAGATTGTAATCTTGATTCATTACCATTTTCTCTTCCTTGCTGACTTCTTTTGGGAGACGGAGGAAAGCGGAGTAGATTAAAGATTCATGAATAGTGACGGTGGGAGAGTGGATATCTGTTTGCTCACAATATCCTGAAATTCTTGCAAATGTGTCTTGAACCTTTGGGAATCCTGATATTCTAATATCTCCTTCGATATAACCGCCCGTCTTTCTTCCTGCTAAAACGTCCATCAATGTTGTTTTACCAGCCCCACTGACTCCCATCAATGCCGTTAGGACTCCAGGCCTGAATGTAGCCGTTACATCTCGAAGTAATTGCAACCTATTTTCTGTGACCCCTTGTTCTCTCATTTCCTATTTAATAAACCAATAATCATAAATTTCAAGGAAAACGTTTCCTCTGAAACTCAAGTTAGTAAAAAGAAGGGAACTTACACCAGGCATGTCAACGTAATAATTCATGTTGTCAAAAGACATGGCGAGTGGAGTAAATGGAAGAACCATTCCCTTTTTAGCAGCACCATTGGCATCAGTGGTTGGTTTTATTTGTTGCATTACGTTATTTCCATCACCATGACCCTGAGCGGCCGCAGCTTCTTCCTTAGAGATAATTGCTTGTGGTTTTCCAGGGGCTATAAGTAATTAACAAAAGAATAAGAAAAGGTTATTAGTTACTGACAAAAATATAAGTTTAAAATTCCCTGAAACTTACCTTCTAAATACGTGAGAGCCACGGTGAAGAGGATATTGAAGAGAAGTGCAAAACCAAGAAGAGCAGCTGCACCGATCCAATATGAGCTTTCTGACGTTGGGACATCCAGGCTCTTTAGCACAGCGAAGCCCAAGCTGGTTGAATTGTCGAAGCTCTGCCAAAATGTAACTCGCTTGTAAAAAAAATTCCTTTTAATTATTATGGATATTTTAGTTAAGAAACTAACAACTTACTCTTTTGCTGGTCCACCTATCGGAAAGGAACTCATTGATGGTGATTGATTTGAAGATATAAGACAAGGGTGATAGCCAATAAGCCCACTCCCACCAGTTTGGAATTTGTGTTTTAGGTAGAATGAAACCACCCAACAGAAATATAAGTATTAGTACAGCAGATCCTCCAGTGTTTGCCATGTTATTTGTCTTACAAACTCCTGCAATCAACCTAAACAATCCACCTGCCACAAGCTGGATGAGAAACACCAACAGGAGGTGCTTGAAAAACCTGTTACATCATGCATATTTTATTAGCATACAGCGTTGGACATTCAAATAAAAAGAAGAAGAAAAAGTTACCTGCTAGCCTCGGGGGCAAGGTCAGCGCCCCAGTACAGAATAACAGTCCACATAAGACTCTCCATCATAGATATGGGGATACGGAGCAAGAAGGTTGGAATTGTGTACGCCCATGCAGGGTGGAACAAGAGATCCCTTTGCTTGTAAACCACAGGAAGCCTCTGGACAGTGAGGGAAAGATCCGCAAACCCATTAAACATGTTAATGAGCATACTGTTCAAAAGCGTCCCTACATAGATGGCACCATCAATTTCATTCCGCTGATGCTGCCTGGGCTTTAGATACAAAGTAGTGCACACAAATGCCATAAACATGATTTGAACAGTCTTGAAAACAAAGATGGGAGCATTTCTCTTCATTAGTAGCCATTCCTTATCCCACGAGGCCTTAAGGAGCTCCATTTTGGGAACTAAGAACTTCTTCGTCACTAAAGCAGCTTTGTGGCTTTGGCTCTTGTCATATGGAACTGACAACTCGTGTTGAAGCTTCTCACCCACATGAAAACTCTTGAACCGCTGAGCAAATTCACTTACTGGGACATACCTATATGGTCTGTTTCTATCTGCCCAGTATTGCTCTTGGTCCTTTTTAGATGTAACCTGTCATTAAGATACATAAAAGTAAGTAATTTGTAATCCAAATTAGCAGCTCGAAAGTAAAGATTTGAAGATTGCAGTTTCTACCTCTTGCAAGAAGTCAGCGGTACCCTTTCTCTCTGGACACTTGAATCCGCAACTCTCAAAGAACTCAACAATATGTTCTCGTGGCCCCTGATACACAATCTGACCCTCGGATAACAGGACGATGTCATCAAAGAGATCAAATGTCTCAGGAGCAGGTTGTAGTAAAGACATGAAGATTGTTGACTCAGTGAAGTGAGCAACTTGCTGCATGCACTTGACTATCTGAAACGTAGTGGAGCTGTCAAGACCTGTTGATATTTCATCCATAAACAGAGTTTTTGCTGGTCCGACAAGCATCTCTCCTGTGGTCACACGCTTCTTTTGTCCTCCAGAGATACCTCGTCTCATTGCATCTCCAACAAAGGTGTCACGGCAGACATCAAGACCCAATATCTGTTAGGTTTAACAAAAACATATTATTATTTTGAATTAGGCAACAAATAGATTAAAGCTTGAAATAGTGCTACTTACTCTAAGAGTGTAGTAAGTAATCAAACTGCTGTCATCTCCTTCAATGGCAGTTGCCTTCATGAAAAAATCGACTTCAGCCTGTGGAAAGATTCCTGCTTCCTTTTCTCTTTTTGCAAGCTCCTGCAGCATTTCTGTATTCCATTGTTTAGTTAATTATATTCATAGACATTTTTTTAAGGTTTTAATACATAAGCGTTTCCTGAGTGAACTCAAGTTACCTAAACGAGATCCGACTCCTTGACATCTTGCTGAGAAATCAAGGGTTTCCTTGACAGTCATTTCTCCAACATGAATATCGTTCTGGCTAATGTAGGCTGCTGTCCTTCGAGATTCAAATTCATTTAACCCATGACCGTTGTACGTTACCTCACCATCTACTCTTAGGCTGGGATCAAGCCTTCCAGCCAGAGCCAACAAAAGCGATGTCTTACCAGAAGATGGTGGCCCCAACAGAAGTGCCATCCTGTAACATCATCACAAATCCACTATCATTTACAACCATCTCCGAAGTCCAAAACTAAAAACATTCGACCTATATGGAACAGTTACAATCCACCAAAGGTGACATCTTTCACAAACATATATTGGAGTGATAACAATTCAATATATGATTCCATATTTAATTTTTTGAATATCGATGTTGATTATTAAGGAGAGTCAACTGCTTATTGTGTTTTGATAATATCTTATTAGAAATTTTTGGTGAAATAAGCAAATTTCAAGTTCCTTATTCCAAACTCCTTATTCACAAATAAAAAGCAGATAATGAGTTTCCATAAGCAATCTCAAACACCACTTCATATGTTTGACAATCCCCAACTCTGTCACTACTCATACGCCAACCGTTTTCAGTCTTAATTAAACGAGCAAAGTAACACATAAAAATAATTGATGAAGGATTAAAAGTACAATATATTCTAAGATATATACCTTCCTGGTTTGAGAATCCCGGATGCATCTTTAAGAATTTGAAGTTTCGCTTTCTCGGAGAAACTGATACCCAACTTAGCTAGAAGTCCTTCAACAATATTTCTAGCGGTATTTGTCAGCGTTGGAAGTGCTCGTTCTCCAACGTGACAATCAACATCCACCGACAGATTTTTAAACCGAACTTCAACCGTTGGTAGGGAGATTCCAACCCTAATATTAACCAACACAACATTCTCAATAATTGAAAACTTTTAATGCAAGGTCATGTCTATATCAGATTTGTACTAGCCAAACTTTTTCAAAACTTTTCATTTATTTCTCATAACAACTTTTTCTGAGTCGTGAAACATAGTAATCAAAGAGTACTCTTAAATATTTTATGTACACTAAGATTTGTAAACTAATTGAAACTATAATTCTAAGACAACCTAAAGTCGTTATCAGATGAGATACTAAATATTATGAAGCTATAAATAATCTCACTAATCTTAACAAGTTTAATGATGCGATGACTCCGGGCTATCCAAAAGGGTAGTCGCCCTGGGATTAGTCGGCTCGCAATGTCGTGTCGGAACCCAGGTAAAAAAAAAAAAAAAAAAAAAAAAAAAAAAAAAAAAAAAAAGTTTAATGATGTTGATTCATATTTTTAGACTTATAAGTATCAAGTTTAAAAACTAAATATTCCAAAATACTGTGATACTAAATAATCCTTGGCCTATAAGTGAGCTAAACAGAAAAACAGTAAAACGATTAAAATCGTAACATTTAACAATTTTTCATAACTTTTGTAAAGCTGATTCGTGACGTTATAAATAAGCAGTAATCAGCTGTACACAAAGCTGTTAGTCAGTTTTTGAGCAAGATCAAAAAACATAACGAAGACTTACTTATCAACTCGATCTTTAAACTTCCTCAAAAAGATCTCGTTATCTTCTTCAGCAACTTGAAATATCTTATCAATAAAGGCTTGTCTAGCATGAGGATCAAGCTCCCTAACATCCACAAGCATCTGTTCAGTAGGCATAGGCTGCTGTTGATCAGCAGGTATATACGACTTAAAAATCGTTGTACGTAAGCGATTATATGTTGGAAGTTTCTCCAATGCGGCCCATCTTAACGCCTCTTCATCCTCCATGGAATGACGGCTGCTACGGCCGTCATGACTACCACCCCCACCAATAGAGAACGCATCGTCCATGCGCCAGCTACTCGCGGCACGACTAATGCTTTTACTTATGCTATGTCCTATGCTTTGTCGCATGCTCATTTTTGGTTCTTCCTCCATGGTTGAAAGATTGAACTTGTTTTGAAAAAAATGAGTTAGTGTTTCATTTATAGATATATATAGTTAGTGTGGTGTGGAATGTAACTTGAAATATGTTTCGAGGTACCTTCGAATGGACCCGGTTTTTTTGAATTGTATGTGTTTTTCTTTCTAGTTAAGATGACGTACAGATATTGAAGAATGTTCACATGTGACAATCCATGATTTTTGACGTCAAAGTTGATAGGCGTCAAAGTTGACCATTGAACTTTGTTACCTTTTGGTCAATTTTCTACGGTACTTTCTATGGTCCTTATATTATGTCCAAGATTGTAACAAGATAGTAAAAGTTGTGTAATCTAGTTTCTTTTACTCCCCTCTTTAATTTTATTGTTTCAATTTTGGTGTGTCAAGTTGATGTCGTTATAAAGAGTTTGGTGACAGTCATTTTTGGCTCGTTTCTAATGTCTATCTTTAGTGGTTCTTCCTTCACATAATCTAAAGGGTTAATACCTTTTACAGGTACTATATTTTTTGCCTTGGTGTTCAGTTTAGTCTACTATTTTTATGTTCGCCAAGATGTTCACACTTACAAAACCCACAATCTGAGTCATTTTATTATGCGTGAGTTGCGATCCTTTAAAAAGTAAACAAAATTAAAAAGGCTAAAAAGCCACTCACAATGTGACAAGTGTCTCCACTCACTCCCTCCCTTTTTTCTTATTAAATTCGGTTAGAGGGCATTTTGGTCCTTTTAACCATTTTTTTTATTTCACCCAAAAACTTCAAACATAAATACTCCCTCCGTCCCATATTAAATGTCCACGTTTGACTTTCGGAGTCTTTTTTCTTCTACTTTGACCTTAAATATTTTTGTTTGTATTATATAATACTTGATGAAACTTATATCTAACGAAAATACATTTAAAACTCAATTGATTCATATATTTTGCATCAACTATTATATAATACACATAAAAATATTTAAAGTCAAAGTTTATAAAAAAAAGACTTTGAAAAGTCCAAGTGGACATTTAATATGGGACGGAGGGAGTAACTTTCAAGCCAAAAGTTCTTTATAGATCCAACTTTTACCATAGAACCCATCAAAGCAATCTTAACCACTCATTTTTTTTTTTTTTTTTTTTTATCAAAATAAAAAAATAAACTTTCACCATTTTTTTAAAACTTAAATATTTCACAAACCGTAAATCGTCAAGCTACAAAAAAAATACCATCGCGACGAGAATTAAATTATCTTTCTATAGACATGCATTGTTATATACTTTCGACGAACTTTTTTTTCGATGAACTTTATTTTTTTGACCCAGAAAAATCATATATGATTCGTAAGAATCGAATCATATATGATTTTTTACGAATCATATATGATTCTTACGAATCATATATGATTC
>LBNU01032945.1:6142-38340 GCA_014162995.1 Artemisia annua
TAATTGCCACTGGTTCAAACAGTCGCGATGGTTCGCTCTTTGATGCCTTTTCAATAGATCTAACTGTCTCCAATTCGAAAAGATGCGTCTTTACAATAACGACGGTCAATTAGAGACGGTTTAGTGACGATTTAGTGACAGAAAAACTGTCGCTAATCTCCAATTCGTGGCAATCACTAGAAACAACAAAAACATAATAAGTAATGTTCCAACAATGTTATATCTCTCATGGGTTAACTAAATGTTTTAATGGAAACGGAAATGGGTCAAATGGCTCGAAGTGGAATTGGTTTTGAGTCATCGAAAGTGTATTTAAGTGCATACAAATCTTCTAAATCACGTATTAGTATAAAATAAGATATTTTGGTAACATATTTTGTAATCGATGTAGCACATAATTATCTTTACAGCTCATAAAAAAGGACAGAAAATGTGTTTGGGGGCAGGCCCAACACAAGCGGCTTCGCTATAAAATTACTTTGTGTTTCACGTTACGTACTAGTATGTGGAATGGAACATAAGAATTGGTATACAGACACAAATGAAAGAGACTGAATGTATTTACATCTATTCAGTTTGATTGCTGATGACATGCAAAATTAACAGCACAGAAGATTGATTGGAACTTTGTTTTGCAGCTTGGTGGCTGGTGGTGGCACTACTAATTATACTCGAATAATCACGAAATTATTTGATGAACAATATTTATGGACTATCAAGTTACCATTATTTTTAGTTGTAATATAAGTTTATCTATGATTGTTTTCTTGAAAACTCAGTGACATATTTATTAAGGGGGTGTTTGGGATTGCTTATAGGTGGTTAAGCAAATTGATTTGTGTTCATCTAGGTGTTTATTACTCGTGCAATAAACAAATAGCGTGAATAAGCAATATGGTTTGAAATTTTAAATACTTGTTGGTCCCTTTTACTTGGTTAATGGTTAACTACAAAGTTAATCTAACCAAGTTCCATGGAATAATGATGCAAAGATTAATAACTAAGTAATACAAACGTAAAAGATAAGAAACAATGTTTTTCAACGTTTAACTCTTTATTAGAAATTAATCAAAAGAATTATACCCAAGTGTTCGCGGAATAAACACTTGGGATTGAAATGACAAGTATGTTTGGTGTTACTTCTCACTAAACTCAAGCTATGCTTAAGTAGCAACAAAAGACCCACTAAGCTATTTTAGGGATGGTTGCTATTTGGAGAGAGTAAAGATTAGTTTGTGAATGTCTAAGCATTAAGTGCACAAACTCCGCAACCTTTACTCTCTCTTATGACTCCCATTTATACACAAGTATATTACAACCGTTGTGAAAAAGACAAAGATTACATCAGCCTAGTTGAGACAAAATACTTACGTATTTTTTCTCTGTTACATAAGTCTATTTTGGGTATAGGACAATAATACTTTCTGAGGTTCAGATATGACACCATCCTGAACCCACGCCATTCAGAGAAAGTTTGACTGTACAAGGATACTGACACTCTTTGTAATTTCAAACGTTTCCCGCCTTGTCCCGCCCATTCTTCAGGCTTCATGTCTTTAATCTTCAGTCTTTAGCTTTTGTTGCTTCAGTGAGGAGTAACTTGGGATTCAGTGAGTTATTGTCATCACTCACTGAATCCATCACCTTCTTCTTTGGCTTAGGTGCCAATCACCGAGAATCCGCCTCACTGAATGGAAAGCTTTTCTTCTTAAGCTTGTCCCAAGCATCCTGAAGATGACTCACTGAGTGACTGTTCACTCAGTGACTTGATTGTGTTAAAGGTAGTTAAACACTTAAGTTATTTTATGTTCAAATCCTAGTTTAAGATAGTTTGGGAATTCAGTCACCCAACAGTCTCCCCCTATTTGGATATACAAATAGCCTAAGTGTTATATGTAATTTGAGAGGACACTGATAAAACAAAACATCATTGTTCATTGATAGCTATTACAGTTCCTAACAAAAATACAAAAAAAATACAAGGGTGGAAGGTGTTGCAGCTTCAGATGTTGAGGTGGTAACGAAGTGTCTCAAGCTTAGCTCTTTTGGATCTCAGTACATGTTTTTCAGGATGCGCTTCAATCTTTGTTTTCAGGTCTATGCAGAACCTTACATTTGCAGCAGTTTTGATTGGAGAAGCCATCATGAAGTACATAGGCATAGCCTTAACCCCAGCCTTATCAATATCTGACCATCTTTGAAAAGAAGGGTTCCCAAATTCATCAACGAAGCATAGACCTCTTTCAGGTAGTTCAAGGACTGTGTTGTTGACAAATGTAACCCCTTCAGGAAGGCTTCTATCGCATTCAAGTCCAGGAACCTTGATCTCTGCTTCAGTACCTATTCTTTTCCTTTTCCTTTGGGAGGGTTGAGCCGATGCTTCCTGAGATTGGACTGCCTGAATGGCTTGTACTGAAGGTGGCATCAGAGAGGGAATCCCAAGTTCTTTATGTTTCAGGGTTAGGTGATTATAACGAGTTTCGAGGGACTTCATCAGTTTCGGGACCACTATATTGTTTTTCTTTGTAATGATTGGAGCTAGTTCATCGAGCTCAGTGATCCCAAAGTCAGTGATCTTGAAAGAAAGAGAGAGATAGAGAGAGCTTGTTACCATGAAACACGATAAATAAAGATCACTACGATGCTCATGATCGTCTAGTGACCGATTACTTTTTGAAAACCAAATGCATGACGAAGATATAAAGCGGTTCCGAATGAGACGATCACTATCACACGCATTATTCGAGAAGTAACTGAACAATCTCCGTATTTTCAACTAGGTATTGATTGTATGACGAAGATATAAAGCGTTTCCAAATGAGACGATCACTATCACACACATTATTCGAGAAGTAACTGATCATTCTCCGTATTTTCAACTAGGTACTGATTGGTCGGGAAGAGTTGGCATTTCCACATTGATGAAGTTTACCTTTACAATTGGTCAATTGGCATACGACACCATTTCTGTTGCTCTAGAAGAATATCTACAAATGGGTGTGAAAACTCCCTGCGATTCTCTCAAAATTTTTTGTAAGGCTATTATGTACTTATATGAAGATGAGTTTTTGCGAAGATCTATTTATACCGATGTCAAAAAACTCTACTTATCACGAGAAGAAACATGGGTTTCCTGGATGTTAGGAAGTATTGATTGTACGGGTTGGGAGTGGTCTAGTTGCCAAAATACATATTGTGCTCAATTTGTAGAGGTGATTACGGGGCAAATCCATTCACCTTACTAGAAGTAGTTGCCTCACAAGACTTACGGATTAGGCATGTGTTCTTTGGTGTTTCAGGGGCGAACAACGAAATCAACGTTATACGTCAATCGCCTTTGTTCAACGATCACAAAGACGGAAAAGCACCAAAGGTTCTGTTTGTAGCTAACGGTGTGCCTTATGAATGAGGATATTATCTTATTGGTGGGATATATCCGAAATGGTCTGTCATTGTTAAGTCGATTTTACAGCCAGATGGAATGATATGGAGTGAATTAAGTCAATAAGGTATAAAAGTGCATGAAGCAATAGGGAAAGATGTGGAATGAGTACTTGGCTTGCTAAGGAAAAAGTGCGCTGTAATAAAAAATCTCACACGACCGATGACTCTTAAGGAAATAACGGATTTGATGTACACTTGCATCATATTATATAATATGATTCGAAATGACAAAAAGAAGACGATCTCTCCTAACTTTTATCTAGACGAGCAATATTGTGAGGATGATCTCGTACGAACACATGAAGAAACACTACAAGTTATTAGCGATTTAGTCAACGAAGAAGCTCATCTAAACGTTAAAGCCGATTTAGTGGAACACATTTTGCATCGAAGAAATGCACATAATTTGTAATTTTATTTTATTTTAATTCTTAATGTAATGTTTTTATATTATTTGAAATATTTTTTAATTTAATAAAATTTTAATTTTGATGTTTAAAAAAAAATAAAAAGAATACTAAAAGTTGGTGATGATGTTTTTGACGTTTAATTAGCGGTAGTCATGAAGAACTATTGCCACGGGAGCCTCAAACATTTGGTCATATAAATAACTTTATTTACTCCGTATTTTCTTACATTTCTTACGTCACAACTTCTAGATCCCACATGGTCAAACCAGGAATAGAATAATCAAAAAATAAAAACAGTTAACGTTGTCTGTTGCTGTTAAAATCTGTGTAATCATAGTACTGCATCAAATATAGAAAGTTTGATCAATGGAATCCAAAAGTCAACGCAGGATTCAAGTGATCCAAAAACATTTTCTGCATGAACCTGATACCAGTAGCTCTGTTCTCAGGCCTTATCAAACTGCTGGTGAATACTTTTTAGGTATATATATTACTGTAATATTAACCTTCACTTGCTTATATTTTTTTTATATACCATGTTCGCGTAAATTTTAGTGATAATTTAATAAAAGTAGAGTGACATTTGACAGTCCTTATGCTTATTATGGGACAGTATTATACTCCATGTTGCTGGTGAACATTTCATGTTCATTTTGACCTATTCGGGTTTGCGGGGTGGTGGGTTGGTATAACCTCTACCCAAACACGATTCATTTATTAACCGTGTTAAGAAACAGAACCCTAACCCAGACATGCATAACACGTGTAACCCGTTTAACTTGTTTAAGTAAATAGGTCGAGTGCTGAAGAAAGTTGGTGGCGTGTTGATTCAATTAGTTTAAATCCAAAAGTGATATAATAATTTAGAAAATAATAAAAATAACATATAAGTACGTATACAACTTTAATAATATCCAAGTTATAATTTTAATTTAGTCATATAAAGTACAAAACAAAATACATTTAAATCAAAATCCTACCGATAATAAGTTATATATTTTAGTTTTTAGACGTTTACATACTTAAATGGGTTCACGGGTTGACCTGTTTAATACATGCTCAACCCAAACACGACCCGTTTATTAAACGGGTTAGACGGGTTGACTTATTTTTGACCCAAACCTGTTTAGCTTCGTGTCGGGTTAGTGTCAGTAATCATGTCGTGTTGAGAATTGCCACGCTAATTTTATGTGAGTGGATATTGAAATATCAAATATATACTAGAAAGTAGAAACTGACCATTATATATGGGAAATATTTGGTGTGCAAGCTTATAGGAGCTAAAACTTATTTTCTTAAAAGAAATAAGCTAAGCTTCTTTAAAATAAACAGGCTTTTCGTGGCAAAACTAAGCATGAAGCAATAGCATTTATATTTCAACGCTTCTTTTTGTAGCATTTAACAAAATGCTACACGCTTCTTGTGAAGCAAGCTCTATATTTCTAACGCTAAGCATTAGTGGCTGCAAAACGCTTTGACTGAAAAAGTGTAAGCACTTTGATTAGCTTTTAAAATATAGCTCTAGCTAGTTTTGCCAACACTCCCAACGTTTTATATAATCATGTTACCAATCATAGCCACATGTAGTTAAAGTAGGTTGTTGATGAGTGGCAAAAAATTATAAGTTGGTTATTATGATTAGTAAGAATATGAAAGGAGTTTGCTCATTAACGTAATTTAAAGAGCATGTAATCGGTTGCTATCTGTTGCAAGTAGAAACTTTTTTATCCGTGAGGGTTGATGTTCATTGCAAGATATATTTTATACTCCATCCTATAAGACAATATAAACTTTTTTGCAAATTTGGGATAAAACAATCATAACATATTCCTGGAGGTTTTAGATACAAATCCACTTTTTCCTTTTGATAGCTACTCTCTTAGACGATTATATCTTAAGCGATGATGGTATAAATGAAACTTAATGAAGCATGATCAATTAGTCCAAACAGAAGAGTTGATCATAATCAGAACGTAATTTATTTTATCTCTTTCAATCTCATTTATGCTGATGTTGTATGTTGGCAGAACAAGGTTACAGTGTTGTTCTTCCTGAGAAATTGCAGACAGGAAAGTGGAATGTGTACAGGTACGAGTCATCTCTCTACGGTCATCTGTAACTATTGGCTAATGTCGTCAATTACATACCTTTCTTTCTGTGACAGATCTGCTTTTTCACCTTTGAAGCTTGTGAGTAGATATCGTGATCATCCTGAAATAGCTACATTACATGATAACTTTGTGTAAGCCTCCATTTACTCCTTGCAACTGGTCAGCGTTAACGTAATTTTTATCTTTTGAGATCCAGCTTATGTCATTTAAAAACGGGTGAAATTATATACTATTTATATATCTAATTTCATAAATGACATGCCAACTATGAAAAAAGTGTTTCGGATCATCTCATACTTTCACCCGTTTCGACCCATCAATTTGCAACCTCTAGTTATTGGTTTCCATGACGAAATTGTTGTTTTCACTCTTTCTATATAGGCACGCTGTGGAGACGTATGGGGATTACAAATACCTTGGAACACGAGTTGGAGTAGACGGAACAGTTGGGGAGTAAGTCAAGTATATATTTTCAAAGGTTTCTTTTCTTGAAATACTCGATATATTTATTTATTATTTTCTAGGTACAAGTGGATGACCTACAGGGAAGCAGGTATTGCTCGCTTGGAAGTTGGTTCCGGTTTAGTACATCATGGGATTCCCAAGGCAAGCTAATCAAAGTTACTCGTTCCCTTTAAGACAAGTGATATTTATTCTGAAACAGCAGCAGTATATTTTGCCTTTGAACACTAAGAAGGCTGTTTCTTGTAGAAAGTAATTCTAACTTCACACGTAGTATTACTAACTGAACGTCTAGTTGTATGTGAGTTGTCCACCAGCCTAGAGGTTGTGGGTTCAAGCCTCGCTAGAGGCATTTGAGAGATATATTGCGAGATAGGTGGTATAGGGTGTGAAAATTGCCCTAAAAAAGTATTACTAATTGAAAATTGTCGGTGATTAAAAATGGATCCAAAACAACTTTTGGTGTATTTTTGTTATTTTTACCTTATTAGAAGACGAGATGCATTTGCTTTTTAAGTACGTTTTCATCATCCAAATGTTTATCTCCTTGGCTTACAACAGGGTTCTTGTGTCGGACTATATTTTAACAACAGACCAGAGTGGCTAATAGTGGATCATGCATGCTCTGCATATTCATACATATCAGTTCCTTTATATGATACTCTTGGTACTTTTATGTGGCCTTCTGTCTTGGAAATAGTTACAAAAAGTTAATTTGGCTCAGTTTCATGTTGTGTTGCTATTTATTCTTGTATTATCTTTCGTACAACAGGTCCGGATGCTGTAAAGTTCATTGTAAATCATGCAGATGTGCAAGTCGTCTTTTGCGTGCCACAAACATTAAAAGATGTGAGCTTGTTATGTTTGTATCTTACATCTTTCACAAAAACTAGCCATATGAAATGTCATTACAGAATCACTTTAGTTTTTTGAGATTGCTTATTTCTGTCTCATCTTATACGTGTGCCAAATTCAGTTGCTGAGCTACTTGTCTGAAGTTCCTTCAGTGCGTCTAATAGTGGTATGTAACTCAATCTTTCAGTAGCAGTAGTTCTAACAATCCGGATGAAAAAGACTGGAGCTGTCAATTTTACCCAGTTTTCGTATCTACGGGTCAATTTTGGGTTATACTTTATCTCTAACGAGTCAACAATGTAAAAAAGAAATGGTTGGCTAAAAAAAAGGGGTCAAAACTTGGCCAAATTATACTTTTTTTACATGTACAATAGTACAACCTACTAAATCCCTTTTTACAAAAAGCATAGATTACTATTAACACACATATTACTTGCAACAATTTCTGAAAAGGACACAAAGTCTTTCTAGTCAACCTGACCCGTCTCGTTTTGACCCATACCTTAACCATTTAGACCCACCCCGTTGCTTGAATCGTCTTTGTCACCATTCTGATTTACAACTGTCAAGGTGATTGGAGCAAGCGATGATCACTTAGCATCCTTTCCATTGCAAAGAAATATTGAGATCATAACATATACGAGACTGCAGAGTCAGGTAATTTTGGATTATTTCTATTGTATGAGCACCTTATTGTAGTGATTATGTATTATATGTTGAAGTGTTGAACTAAAGTTATTCAAGTTTAACCCATTAGCTATACATATGTACAAATTTCTAGAATATGACGTGCATGCTTTTTTTCAGGGCCAAGAATACCCGAAACCATTCTGTCCACCGAAACCAGAGAATATAGCCACTCTATGCTATACAAGTGGAACCACTGGGAAGCCAAAGGTTCTCCTTCCATTTTGCATGAGTCTCGCCTAATAATTTTTATGTTTGACTCCTTTAATCTGAATTTTCTCATCTCTTCCAGGGCGCTGTAGTTTCTCATGGAAACTTAATTGCAAACAATGCTGGTCAAGCTATGCGAATGAAATTCTACCCTTCAGACATGTGAGTCATTCAATTAACAAAAGTAGCAACCAAGTCATAAGTGATCTTATGTTACCAAATATATATTACGTTGTGTTGCAGATATATATCATATCTTCCTTTGGCACATATATTCGAAAGGAGCACCCAAGTCATGTTGGCTTATTTTGGAGTTGGAATCGGGTTTGGCCAGGGTGTAAGTAATCTTCCTTATAACAAAGTGGTTAAGAAGGTTCTATGTATTTTAACACATTTAAGATGTCTGGCCCCTTCATATCGACCCATTTGAGTATAAATTGGTTGAAATTGCTACGTCTAATGACTTATGTTTGTGTGGTTGTTCTATTTACGTTATTGGGTACAGGACAGTTTGAAACTAATGGATGATATGGTATCTCTAAGACCTACTGTATTCTTCGGCGTTCCTCGAGTATTTAACAGACTATATGCTAGGTAATTGGCTCTACAAGTGTATTACTTACTGCATTCTATGTCGCTTCAGCAACTTACAACAGAGAATTTTTTTATTTTTTTTATGCAGCATTACAGGTGCTGTACAATCATCTGGTGTTCTAAGGCAGAGATTATTCAATGCTGCATATGATGCAAAGAGACAAGCAATATTAGACGGTATAGTAGTAAAGCTGATTTTGATTTCCACTCATTATCATGCCTTATCGTTTGAAAGTGTAGAAATAGTTGTTGCAGGTCATCACAACCTGTACTAAAAAATTACTTCTGATCCTACCCTAAGACTCGTTTAACAACCTGCACGTCTTCGCCATCTCTAGTATCATTAAGGAGTATAATATGAGTTTTGAATTTACTTTCAGGCATGAATTCATCTGCAATGTGGGACACTTTGGTCTTCAATAAAATAAAAGGAATGCTTGGAGGACGAGTTCGTTTTATACTTTCAGCTGCTTCGCCGTTGTCTCCTGATGTTTTAGAATTTCTGAGAGTGTAGGTCAATTATCTGCCAGTCATTGGTTCACTTCAATGTCTTTTTTTATTGTTGCTAACAAGTCGTTTCATTTCAACAGGTGCTTTGGTTGTGTTTTTCTTGAAGGTTATGGGATGACAGAAAATTCTTGTGTCATAAGCAATATGGATTTCGGTGACAACCTATGTGGGCATGTGGGCTCTCCATGTCCTGCTTGTGGTTAGTTCTTGAAATACTCATGAGTAATGATATTGTTTCTCAGTGTTGATTTACTTAAAATTGAGTATTGACCCTCTAAGTGCAAACCATTTTTCGGTTTTTTCCATTTCAGCTACATGTGCAATAGTATGTATAACAGTAAACTTTAACTGCTTAGTATAAAGAATGGGGAAAGCGTCACTTTTACATTATACTAGATAATCTATGTATCACAGTAATATCATCAAGTAATGGCATTTCTTGACTTATTTTCTTTTACGTATCTTGTTTCCTTTTTATATGTTCCCTGTCAAGATTTGAGATTCAGATTTGATTCATGAAAATTTATGATTGTGTTAGCGAATCAGTATATTGGAAAAGACACTGTTCTTGTGAATATTTTCAGTATTTTTGGCTTATACTTTATAACATGTATTGACAGGTTTCAGGCTGACTTAGTGGTTATGCTTAAATTTGAAATTGACAACTACAATTTTGTGTTTTTCGCTATGACAATCTCTGTGATTTGATGTATTTTGCTTCTGTTTCAGAAATTAAATTAGTAGATGTTCCAGAAATGGACTATACATCAGCAGATCAGCCTCATCCACGTGGCGAGATTTGTACAAGAGGGCCAACTGTCTTCCAGGGCTACTATAAAGATGAAGTGCAGACGTAACTTTTTTTTTTTTTTTTTTTCCTATCCTGCTTCCATTCTTTATCCGATTTACTTATGAATTGGCTGATTTGGGCTATGTGTTATCTCTAGCTGGTCAAACGGGTAATAAAATGGCTAAAATGGAACATCCTAGTTGTTTTATACAAGAAATTTCTGTTGTTCTTGTTTCTGAAATAAACAAATTCATATTACTTAATTTTTTTGGTGTTCCAAAAAAAAGAAGAATCTGGCACAATAATTCTTATAATCATATTTGACCCATTACCTGACTCGATTGACCCTACAAAATGGCTATACTTTTAGAACCTGTACTACAGGTTAAAGTATTTGACTGTATGCTATTTGATTGTTTAGGAGAGAAATCATTGATGAAGACGGGTGGCTTCATACAGGGGATATCGGGTTATGGCTGCCTGAAGGTCGCTTAAAGATAATTGATAGGTAAGCACATAATTTAAGGGTGTTGATTTCTTTATATTAGAGTATGTGATAATATCCGGCTGAGTATTTTCGGTGAGTATTTAGTCTTTTAAGATTTATGTACTATACTTATATTTTTTCAGGAAGAAGAACATTTTCAAATTATCACAAGGAGAATATGTAGCCGCTGAGAAAATTGAGAATGTATATGTCAACTCCAAGTTTGTTGCTCAGTGCTTTGTGTATGGTATGATAGATTTTACATTTATTTCTGTTTCCGGTGTGTCTTTTTTTTTCAATTATCTTGAGGTGGCAAATGGTACAGGTTTGGTAACTGGTCCAAATGGGGTAACTCCTTAGGGTTGACCCAAAACTTTGGACACGTTGGACCCATTTGACCTTTTTCTTAATTAGCTAATTTATTAGTATTTGACCCATTGGAGATAAACTTAACCCAAACTGACTCATTGCTTACTTGTTCTTTGTTGATAGGTGATAGCCTGAAGTCCTCCTTGGTTGCGATTGTCTCACTGGACCAGGACGTGTTCAAAGCATGGGCAGCAGCTGAAGGCATTAAGGTGACTTTTAAAGTTCATAACATACCCAATCAAACTGTCACGCACATGAACTGCATGTTGTTATTCTACGATAGCTTGTACCAATTCATGTATTGCATTCAGGAGTTTGTTTTATAGAACATCACTTATGTATTATGATTATGGCATGTAGATGTGTACTACAAAAGCTAGCAAGAAATTAGATCAAATGATGCCACAGTTCTGATAAATTGTAGGGCAAAATGTAACAAATAGCAACACACTTCCACTTCATTTCCGTTTTGATCACTGGAATTGTTAACACAAAAACTCGGGTCACGAATGTAGTCTTACAAGCTGATCGTGTGTTGTTTATGCTAATACTCTTTTTCTACCACTTCTTAGTATAAAGATTTAAAACAGCTTTGCAATGATCTAAGAGCAAGGGCAGCTGTCCTGGCCGACATGACTCAGGTTGCAAAGAAAGCTCAGGTAATACATCTGCTAGATCATAAAATGTTACACGGGTACTTTAAACCCATATAACAGGTGGAACAAGTAACAGTAAAACAAAAAAATGAGTTAAACCAGAAACGACATAGATTAAAAATCACCCAAAATATACCAAGGGTTTACTACCTCAAACCTACTCTATAGAAAGTACTTTGAGCGTTATGACTCTTCCGGAGAAATTATGCATGCTAAACCTAACCCATTTTGACCTGGTTACCAGCCTCCCGGCCAGTCTATTTTTCCATCTATATACAACATTCAAGTATTATGTGTGCAACTTTATTTTGATTTACTTATTTCATGTCCTGATCTCCAGTTAAGAGGTTTCGAATGTGTAAAAGCTGTGACTTTGGTGGTTGAACCTTTCACTATGGAGAATGGTCTGCTCACTCCGACATTCAAGGCATGTTTACTAACCGTGATTTTAAATGTATTTCTATGTCTGAAGTGCCAAGGAAAACAAAATACTTGCGAACACTTCAGAATTATGTTGGTGAACTAAAACATGTTTTCACTTATCTTTTTCTTCTTTTTATCATTTATAGATCAAGAGACCTCAAGCGAAGGCATATTTTTCCAAAGCAATAGCTTCAATGTACACGGAAATATCAAAATCCTCATAAACACAAGTATTTTCAACGTTCCTTTGATTGTGACGTTACAAGGTAAACTGATTGTCTTTAGTAGAGGTGGCAATTGAGATCCATTCACATGTAAATGGCTCCATTGGTATGTTAATGGGTCAAATTTGTTAAGCTAAAGGATTTAACAAAAAAGGAAATGCGTCAAATGGGTCAAAGGGGTTAAGAGTCACCCAAAGCATATTTAAGTTCATAAAAAACAGCTAAATTTATTGATAGGAAACAAGACTGATTGGAACTTTGTTTTGCAGCTTGGTGACTTATGGTGCTACTATTCACACTTGCTCGGGTAATCGCAGGTTGTTTGATAAACGATATCTATAAATACGACATTAGCATTATCTATACTTGTAAAATAAACATATCTACGCTTATTTCTATGAAATAATTTTGACATATTTTGATGGCATGTGTTTTGGTTCACTTTCATCATATGTGAAAGTGAATAATTGTATGCTTAAATTTTTGTTATATGTTACATGAAGAGCTTATTTCTCTTGTTAAATATATATCTTACAAGTTTTTTATTTTATTTTAATAAGTTGACGTGTTCATATACAAAAAAATAGACCCACCTTTTCGTGTGTGGTTCTTCTTTGTTTCCATTTCGTTTTTGGGGATGTGTTTCTAAATACGGCATTGAATGTGAGGTGTTGTTTCACCATTATTAGTGTTTATAGTCTCTTGTATTGGGTCATTCTCGTCTTTAGAAGGGAAAACTACGTCCATGTTGACATCATGGCAAAAGAACACCTCATTGGACTTTAAATAAGCTAAGATCACTAAGGTTAGGTGATAAAAAGCATAAAAGGTTTGATTGCAATGTTTTGAAAGCTTTGTAGAATTTTTAAAAAATTATTATTTAGGGCTTACCACAAAAGGTGTGAATTGGCGGGAACACTCAGTATTCTCGTTCTGTCTAGTGATAAGTAAACATAATCAAAGTATGTTAACTTAGATGAGATTCTAAATTCTATGGCAGATATTTCTCTACTACGTATAAAGAGAAAATGTGTTTGTTAAAAGCTCACAAAATAAGAAATGTTAAATTACTAATATACTTTTATTTATAAATATCAATAAAATTCATTATTTAGTTAATTACAATTTAGCCCATAAACTTTCTACGCTTTCATTTACTTCATCAATTTCCTCTTATTTTACACCACTTTCACGGGAATTTCGTTTTACGACCAAAATCACGAAAAAATTGAAAATTGCAATAAACTAAAATACGCACGAACAAAATGACGCAACCATAAAAAACTATACAAAATTGCTGTTATGCGCGATAATGTTCTATGTCACAGTCACACAGACATGTTAGACTTCCTTTTGGTCCATTTCAAACGTGTACATGAGTACTGAATCAGGAAGATCAACGTTTTCGTTGTAGTAAAAGAAATATGAGTACTAATGATTGTAGAAGTATGTCTCTTCTCTTAATTTCATTTTCATTTTCAATAGGGCCGAGCAAAATTATTCGAAACCGACCTGAACTGACAAACCGATCGAAACTGGGCCGAATCGACCTTATTCGGTTCGGTTTTCGGTTTTGTATAAGTATTTCGGTTTTAGTTCGGGTCAGAATACACTTACTCGGTTCGAAATAGCTAAACCGACCATATACGGTTCGGTTTCGGTTTCGATAACTTTTACTCGTTTGGTTCTCGGTTCACGTTTTACCCTTATTTGGTTTCCGAATCGAGTGGGGTTTAGTCGGTTCGGGTCGTATTTGACCCGTTGCTCAGCTCTATAATTAATGAACAAGTGGAAGGCGCCCGCTGCGTTGCAGCGGGAATTTTTGAGGAATTTTTGCGATAATTATTTACGAATAATGTTTCGGTGGGGCTTATTGTTGTAAGATTGTTGTATGTTTTTTGTCGACACGTGTTGTATTTATTTGAAACAAATGTTGTGTGAAGCTATATTTGTAGTTGTCGTACGACGTCCTTTTCAGATTGAATGTTGTGTCGAGCATTAGTGTGTTGCGGCGTGGTTAATTTTGACCGTTATAGTTTTTAAAAAATTTAGGATAATTTTAAAGTTGTTTAATAAGTTAGGGTGCATTTTGAAAGTTTTTTTATTTAGAAATATGTATATATATTATACTTCAACATTTTTTATAAAACCGTACGTACGTCAAAAGTATATCAATATTAGGCTTGTTTTGTTCGTTATCGAGAGGCCTTTTTGCCAGTATTTTTTTTATTAAAAAAACTGGTAGATATTTGTTAGATATTTGGCAAATAAAGTTTGTTATATAAAAAAGTCGTAAATATTATGAAGTTCAGGGTGTATTTTGTAAATTTTTTTTTTACTAATATTTGGATAAACAAATAATTTCGGTACTCTCCCACGTACAGTAAATATAATAGAGAATTGCATTTTTTATTCATGCACGGAATTCAACTTCCCCCCTTTAGTATATAGATAGAATAGGTTTATAATTTGAAAGGTTTATAAATTAATGGAGTTTTAAATGTATAAACCTTTCTATAAGTTTATCATAGTAGATACCCCTAATACTAATGTATCTGTCGTTGTCATTGGCCACACAAAAAACACTTTTTAATTAGGAAATTATATTTTATTATTTGTTTATCGTCGCTGCCAAAAAAAGAAAAACTTTTTGAATTGGGAAATTTTATTTTATTAGTTTAGTATTTTTTCGGAAACTCCCTCCATTGTCCCATACGATACAGAGTACCCGATATAATTATTTAATCGGTGAAATAATTTTTTAATAGCGGCACGGAATTCGAATTCCCCCTCTATAGTATATAGAGGGAATGGTAGCTATTTCTTTTAATACTCTATAGTCTATACTAAAAATGAAGACACAATGGTGGAGTTATGTTGTTAGTCCAATGGTTGTCATCCTCCCTTTCAACACCTTGCATCACTTTTTGATTTGTTTTTTCAATTTTTAATAAACTCCAAGCTTTATAAATCACTTAAAAAGAGTACAAGACGAAAACAGAATACGTTCTTCATAATTTTCTTTCTCTAACTGCAACATTAATTAGCAAGTAGTGGTTGATAAAAAATGATATCAATTTATCTAATGTTTACTCGATTTGCTATCTTTGTTCGCCCCCTAAAGGTAATTTTTCGCACTATATGCATATGGCTAGATGTTGATTTTTGACTTTTGATTATACACCTTTATCTTTTATTAAGTATAAATAATGGAGTATGTACTACGAGTTCAAGATATCATCTTAAAAAAAGCGAGATAATGATATTAAAACTTTACATTTTCTTAATGGTACATAAACATATGCCTAAGAAAAACAACGTTTGATTTCACATAAACATGTATCATTTTTGTGTCTCATTGCAACGCGCGAGTAACCCCTATCTCGTTCGGTATATAAATAAGTCTAGTTTTGGCCTCAGTTCCTTATTAAACACCAATATACTTCCTGATTTATGTTAAAAAGATTTGGAAAAGCCGAAAACATATTTGAATTTACTTTGATTTATTTTTATGTGATTTTACACTAATAACCTTCATCTCCAATTAATTCACCAAAAAACTTTATGAAAGTACAAGGTCCAGCTTGAACACATTTCGCCTAATATACACCATAAACTTATGATCATATTTAAGCATTTGAATAAGTTCACAAACCACGTATAAAAGCTACCTAATTCTCACTTATCAAGGCTTTTAGCAAGGAAATGTAAAAGTTTAAAAATATTAAACATTTTCAGGACAATTTTGGAGGAAATATTTTATTTTAAACTTAGCCAAATCCCTTTTCTAGTCTTTTTTAAGTGATATTTAAAAATACAACTTTTTTGTTTAATTTATTTCCATTACTTTTGTTCCTTAACTGATAACATAGTATAAATGTATAACAAAGTAACAAACACTTGGGGTGTTTTTGTTAAAAGTAGCCGTGAGCAGTAGTATTGAGCTGTGAGCAGTAGCCATTGCTCACTGCTTAAAAAAGAAACATATAAAAAATGAGTTTTTCTAAAAAAAAAAATAACAAAACTCACAGCTTTTTTGCCAAACAAACAGTAAAAATCAAAAAGCTCATCTCTCATCGCTCATCGTTGCAAAAACTCCTAGCCCAAACATCGCCCTGAGTCAAATCAAAGATCCAAAATGTGTTACGGTATTTGTTGTTTAAAAAACGACCCCGCTGGTTAAATACATATTTATATTCACCAGTCAGTTAGGTAGAAGTAAAAAGTAAAAAAAAAAAAAATTGTCTTTGAAAACCACGTTTGATCAGCAAAACTATCATCATCATCGTCATCATCAACTATAAACATCACTTCATCTTCATTCTATTTCTAGATCCATCTTATTATTTAATCAAACAGGATCAATTCTCATTATTTAAAATCCTCTTTCCTCTTCTCCTTCTTATAAAAAAAACCCCCCTAATTATTAATAATGTTATCGAATCATCTTCAGAACGGAGTCGAGACCGCCAAACTGCTCTGGTCTCGACTCCCAAACACCGAAGATGAAGACGGGGAAGGCGGTGAAACAGATGATGGAGATGGAGTATTAAGAAGTGTTGGATTCGACGGAGTCGAGTCTCTCGATTACGAAGTTATCGAAAACTACGCCTATCGACAAGAACAGGTTGCTTTTATTATTATTATTATTATTATTATTATTATTTTTTTTTATAAAATTTTTATATTATGAATTGTTGATGTTTAGTGATTACTGTGATACTATTTGTAGGCGCGAAGAGGGAGGCTATATGTGTGGTATTACGTTGGCGTTAAATGGTTCTTTGCTTTGCTTATTGGCATTGGTAACTTCTCGATTTTATCTACTTTTGGTTTCGACTAGTAATTTTTATTTTTTTTAGTCTTGTGTAAAGGTGGTAAATTTAAGATATCCAGGATTTTTACCTAGTTTTGAATTATAGGAATACACACGAGACACGAACTGATTTAGCGTATGAATTATCTAAAGGTATAAAATTACTCGCATAGATTTACCCTTACTTTTTATCTGTGGGTCCGTAGATGTTTAAAATTTTCTGAACACTTGGACGGAAATGAAAGTGATTATTATTGTGTAGGCAGTAGAAGTGCATCTAAACGCCGTCTGTTGTAAAAACAACATTCTCTTAGTTTAGCTGTGGTTAGTTGGTTGATAAGTTTTAGAATAACTGGATTATGACCAAAATTAGAGACTATTACACCCGATCGTATAGTAGTAGTGGTAATGATATGATATTCAGGATTTGTCCCTAGTTTCGAATAATTGGAATGCACACGAGTTACCTTTTATCTGTTGGTCTTTAAATTATTAGGATTTTCTCAACACTTGGACGGAAACGAAAGTGATTATTATTATGTAAGCAGTAGAAGTGCACTAAAACGCTGTCGATTGTAAAACGACATTCTCTTAGTTTAGCTCTGGTCAGTTGGTTGATTCTGTTCTCAATAGCTTTGTTTTTGTGATTATGGCATTGCCATGTTGTTTCCAGTAGACAGTAGTATTTAAAGGAGTAAAATTACTTAATAAGTTAGAATATTGTGAAAAACATAAGCGGAAGTGATTAGTGTAAATTTAAGCAGTAGAAGTGCATCTAGACACAGTCTTGTTAGGATGACCTGAAATAGCATAACTTATTTACCACTTTAATATATGAGTGTACGGCTGATTTATCTAAATAAGTTAGTTAAATGCCTCTATGTGTGCCCCTATTCTATCTATTGGCTCCTTGAATATTTTTTTAGTTGCCCAATACTTGACAGAATCGACAGTGATCATTATAAAAGTAGCACCTAAACACCATTTCATGCACCATGCTATATTAAAGCTGAGTATTAAACCTTAATTATCTTGTATCATGTAATTACAGATTGGACATCTCATAAGGCTATCACCCACTTAGTTAGCTCGCCTCTGGCTTTAGTTAGTGTGAGTGTGTGACCAGTGGCCTTGCCATGTGATGGTTGGTACTGGTTAATAGCATCGAGTTCCCTATCCATTGAATCTAGGTATTAGTTTAAGTTATGATCATTACAACTAAAATGCCCTTGACGGATTTTTGCTTTAAGGTTTGAAAGTGTGGAGGATGAATGAAGTTAGCAAAGATAATGGGTATGTACACATGGTTATCAAACATTGCACTCCAAAGTTTAGGATACGATATCATGAGGTTAAGTACCTAAATAAGGCCTTAATAATGGTCCTACTTGACCCTGCACGTAATTGTTTTTGCACATATCATAACCTCAAACTAAATCTATAATCTTTTGAACATTGCACTGAGGATAGACTTGGGGGGTTATTTGGTAGGCATTTACCTACAATATGAACCCTACTTAGACTAACGAAATCTCAGGACTTACACATTATGAACCATTTATCTTACTAGTTTTAACCATTCATTATACATGTATCTTTTACTATTTGTACTAATTCTGAGTTTTTTCCCGGTCTTCTCACATATTTTCTCTCTTCAATGGTTGATTTTAGGCACTGGGTTAGCAGCCGTTCTTATCAATATATCGGTTGAGAATTTTGCTGGATGGAAATATTCGTGGACTTTTCGGATAATACAGAAGTCATATGTGGCTGGCTTTATTTTATATACCATGATTAACTTGGCTTTAGTCTTTTCGTCCGTTTATATCATTACACAATTTGCTCCAGCAGCAGCAGGATCTGGTATACCTGAAATTAAGGGTTATTTGAACGGTAAGCCTTTGCGTTAATGCGCATGTTGTTCATGTTTTTTCTTTAAATTTCTTGGCTTATGAATGTTTTATATATAAAAATGTGCAGGGATTGATACTCGTGGTATTCTTCTGTTTAGAACCCTAGTAGGAAAGGTGATACTGTTTTCTATTTTGAGAAGGTTATGTATTACTGTTGAAATTTAAATGATCTTACAAAGACATATGTATACATTGTTATAGATATTTGGAAGCATTGGATCTGTGGGTGGTGGGCTGGCACTTGGTAAAGAAGGGCCTCTTGTTCATATTGGTGCTTGTATTGCTTCCTTACTTGGACAAGTAAGCACAACAGTGTTTTATTCTTCTTATGCTCTTATACTAGTTAACAGATAAGCTATTGTATCTTCTTATCTGAATTTTTGTTTTGAATGCTGAAATTGCTTAAATTCTCTTATAGTCATTATCACTTTTAAGTTTTAGTGGCATTTCTGATGTCTTATTATTTAGTTCTTGAATTTATATAGTGGCTCTGAGCTCATAAACTGATAATAGCTGTAATGTAGGCAGTCGTTGGATGTTTTAGTTCAAACGAATCTTCATTCATTTGTTTGTTTATCAGTTCATTTAGTTTCAGTGTAGCTCGTTTGCCTCATTTTAGAAAGGACAGAAAAAAAGGGAGTTTGAAACAAGTTTAAGAAAGCGAACTCTGTTCGCAAGCTACCTGTGCTTTGCCTTTTTAATACTAACTTTCTCTTTATCTTTCATCTTGAAGGTTTTAAAGTACATAATTGGTCCTGCATCCCATGTTATGAAGTTTTAATTTTCTACCATGCTTCACTTTTGATCTGCTAACATATTCTTGTTTATTATTGTAACATTCAGGGTGGATCCACAAAATATCATCTGAGTACTAGGTGGCTACAGATCTTTAAGAGTGATCGTGATCGGCGAGATCTTGTGAGTGCTATTATATTTGTTTATTTTTGCTTTGTATAACTGTGTTTGAACACTGCCCATTTTGGGTTGAAGATTTTCACACTATAATGAATGAAAAAGATAACTAATACCTTTTTTTTGCACATTTGATACTCCATGTGATTATTTTCATGATTTCATCTATCGACAACATTCAAGTGTGTGACATACCGAATGTGCAATATATGTTTCACCTCTACCCTTGCAAACAAAAATTGGTGTCCGCGCATGTAGATATGTTCTTTTGGTTAGATCAGTTCGAACTAAACCAATTAGGATGCAAATCGGTTTTTGGGATACAAATCAGTTTGTGTTTTTGATTGGTAGATGAACCAATTTGTTTCCATGGTTTAATTTTTATTTTATTTTATTTAATCTTCCATGTTTATGAGTTTAATGTCTTTGAAAGGTAACATGTGGATGTGCAGCTGGTGTGGCTGCTGCTTTTAGAGCTCCAGTTGGCGGTGTATTGTTTGCTCTAGAGGAAGTTACATCTTGGTAAGTAAAATTCTCCTCTCTTTTTGTTCTGTTTTTTTTCTTATACATGTGGCAGCCATTTCGACCCATTTACTTAAAAATGGTTAATACGGTTTTTATTCTCTATAATGGGTCATATAGGTAAAATAGCTAAAAGTGAAACGATTCAACCTTGTAAATCTTTCCAATAAAGTAGATTATTATTTTTAAGAATAAAGTTATTGCCACCTTTATTTGCACAATAATATAAGACTTAAACAGAAAAAGTTTGTTTGTAACTAGGGGGAAGTTAGTAGGACAAGTTACATTATTATAACTGGTTTTGCTTTTTTGCATGAAGGTGGAGGAGTCAGCTTATGTGGCGTGTTTTCTTCACTTCTGCAGTTGTGGCGGTAGTAGTGCGTACTGCTATGGGGTGGTGTAAGAACGAATTGTGTGGGCATTTCGGTTCTGGGGGTTTCATAATATGGGATCTTTCAGAGTGAGAATCTGATATTTCCTTTTCTTATATTTGATTCTTTCCACAAGTGATTGTTGGTTTCTCACTAATCCATATTTAGTGGTCAAGAGGACTACTCATTTGCAGAGTTATTGCCAATGGCTATTATTGGCGTCATAGGCGGTCTTCTTGGTATGTGATAGTGCAATTATCGATTTTTCTTGCAAAATAAGGGTTATGTATGTATGCCAATTTAAGTTTGGTAACCATGTATGTTTTTCAGGAGCTTTATTTAACCAGCTGACACTTTATATAACACATTGGCGTCGAAATTATCTACACAAAAAAGGAAACCGTGTAAAAGTAAGTTTTGTCAAGCACTAGTCTTACCCTATGCGTTTATTGACTCTGTATGTTTATGGAATGTATGACTGAACTTGATTCTTTGAATGATTAATACAGATAATTGAAGCATGCATTATCTCCGTAATAACATCAGTAATCTCATTTGGATTGCCTCTTTTTAGAAAATGTAGTCCATGTCCTGACACAGACAGTGGTATCGAATGTCCTCGTCCACCAGGGATGTATGGCAATTATGTAAATGTAAGTTCCATTGTTGATCATTATATCTAGTATCACCACAAATGACATGGGTTATATGTTGAATTCGCAAGATGGGCGGGGCAGGCAGGTTGGGTAAGTGGTAAAACTGGCTTGGTAGATATGACACTCTATTTAAGTGGAGTAAGGTTGGGTAAGTGGTAAAACTGGCTTGGTAGATATGACACTCTATTTAAGCGGATTATGTTGACCTGTAAGCATTATTAAGTGGTAAAACTGGCTTGGTAGATATGACACTCTATTTAAGCGGATTATGTTGACCTGTAAGCATTATTTAACTTGATTTTTTCAAATTTAATGTTTAATTAATTGTAAAAACAAAATTGTTACCCCATATTAATAAACTAAATCGTTGAATTAAAAAAGACCCAAATAGACCCATTCACAAGTAAATGGGTCGAAATTGCAAGCTCTAATTATATGCCTTATGCTCTTTTCTTGATGACTTTACCCTTTATATTTACAGTTCTTTTGTACCAAGGACCACGAATACAATGACCTTGCAACCATCTTCTTTAACACTCAGGTCAGCAAAATCGTGGCAGATGCATCAAATATTTTTTATATAAAATTTTATGTTACTCACATACAGCCTCATCATTTGCAGGATGACGCCATAAGAAATCTGTTCAGTGCGAAAACGATTCATGAGTACAGCGCACAGAGCCTGCTGACCTTTTTGGTACACCTTGCTAACCTGTAATAAATTTGCCTTGATGGGCAGTATTTTACAGGAAATAAATTTGATTTAAAACGTCTAATATAATATTAACATTTATATTTTACAAGAAATATATTTGATTTAAAACATCTAATGTAATATCAACTTTTATATTCTACCAACGAATTTTGCGATAAGTTCTTTTATAATGGCATTTGTTTGTAGATGTAGTGTATTGTTGTTCTTTAACTTTATATTTTGATAACCCTATTTTTGGCATGTCCTTTTCCTCAGGTTATGTTCTATTCTTTGGCAGTGGTGACATTTGGTACTGCTGTTCCAGCTGGCCAGTTTGTTCCTGGTATAATGATAGGATCAACTTATGGACGCCTTGTTGGCATGTTTGTTGTTAGACTCTACAAAAAGATGAACATTGAAGAAGGAACGTAAGTTAATATCTTTGATGTGTGATGCCTTATAAGTTGATCTGCATTTTCGTGGGACTTTAGTTACTAGAAAAACATATGTCTGTCATGGTGGGTTAGACGTGGAAACATGTCCAAATGAGTACTTTTGTTTTATACTCAAACGAATGGATCTGTATAACCTGTAAAATTTTCTATCCATGAGACCATGAGTATATATATAAACATGTTTGTTATATTTGATTGCAAAAAGTAAGGTAGTACGATTAAAGCAATTTATTAGGTCATATGCATAGATAATACACTTTGGGCGACTTTTGACCGTCTACTTTGCTATTTATTTATTTTTTCAATTTTAGTATTTTACCCATTTGACCTTTGAAAAATAAATCATATAGATCGACCCATTTATAAGTTGATGGGTCAGAATCATCACATTGTTCTTTAGTTTGTGCTTTGTATGACCAAAGGAATTTGCAGGTATGCTTTACTTGGAGCTGCTTCGTTTCTTGGCGGTTCAATGCGAATGACAGTCTCACTCTGTGTTATTATGGTTGAAATTACGAATAACTTAAAGCTCTTACCTCTTATTATGCTTGTTCTTCTCATATCAAAGGTAACACTTTTTTCTAAGATGGATTATATGGCAAAATATGCAAGATTTTTTTACTGTTTACCTTTCTCAGGCTGTTGGGGATGCTTTTAACGAAGGTTTATATGAAGAACAAGCTAGATTGAAGGGTATTCCTTTACTTGAATCCAGACCCAAAAACTTGATGAGAAAAATGACAGCAAAAGAAGCATGTGGGAATCAAAAGGTTTGAAAGTTAATCAACTCCCTTCCCAACCTGTCATTTTGGTACCTCTGATTTTCTCCATATATTTACCTGAAAGTCTCTCACATTCAGAAACAAGTGAAACCATGATTTTTCTATCAATGGCTGCTAATTCTCTCACAACACAACTTCCTGTTGTTTGCATAAAATCATTCTTTTGCTTCTACACTTGATAGGTAACTTACTTCTCTCGTGTGATGAAAGTTGCTGATGTAGCCAATATGCTGAGGACTAATAATCACAATGGATTCCCTGTATGTCTTTTGTCATTTACTGTACCGCTTGTTTTTATTTGTATGTAATCCCAAGTAGCGCAATCATTTTTGAACTCAAAATTATGTTTCCGTATTTCATTTAGGTTTTGGATCAGTCAAGAAGCGGAGAGACGATGGTCATTGGTCTTATCTTGCGCAGGTATAAAATAACTTTCAATTTCAATTGTGATGAAACGCAGAATAATTATTTACATTACTAATGAGCTGAATAGTAACAAATACTTTCTTAATAATACTTTTTCTTAAAATAAGACAATTAATAATTGCTATTGAAACTAGTACCTGGGTAATATATTAATAATATTCTATTGAAAATAAAGCAGATAATATTTTTACTGAAAATAAATTAACTTATATTTTCATTAAAAATAAGACTTGAAGAATATTTTAATAATATGTAACAGAAAATATAGGAGATACGAAATTGAAGTACAAAATCGACCTTATTCACTTCTGTTTGTGATGTAGTCACTTGTTAGTACTTCTGCAATCTAAGGCGGATTTTCAGCATAGCCCTCTTGCAGTTGATATGAGAAGCCAATCTTTACCAATCAGGTACATAGAAATTCATTTGACTCTGTTTATTAAAACAATTTAATGGCTGAGAATCTTATGGATATTTGAATTGCAGGCACAGTGTTAGTGACTTTGTGAAGCCTGTTTCTAGTAAAGGATTGTCAATAAATGATATACATTTAAGCTCTGATGATTTGGAAATGTACATAGATCTAGCCCCTTTTGTGAACCCGTCGCCATATGTTGTTCCCGAAGATATGAGTTTAACAAAGGTGACCATCTCATTCTGCAATATGGCTGATTGTTTGTTTGTGCACTTTGAAAATGATTTCCTGGTGATTTTTTAGACAAGATAATACCCAAATCGGACATTTAAGTTGAGTATTCAAGTACATTATGATAATTTATCTGTTATCGACTGTATAATGTCTTTTAAGTTGTGCGTGGACAAGTTTATCCCTTAAATTATTGCGTAGAGTTCTAGCGAGTGTATTATCTACAAGTAACAATGAAAATGCAGGTAAAGGGGCAGATAAGTAATTCTGATATTTCCTAAATAATCAGTCTTAACAATGGAAACTGATTGTAATGACTTTAAACGGAAATAATAATCCAAACACCCCTATATATTCTGATCACAAACTTTTGAGCAATGAGAATATTGGTTTAGGTATCATATTTTTATTGGTGTTGGACATTGTGCAGGTTTATAATCTGTTCCGTCAATTAGGATTGAGGCACGTGTTTGTAGTTCCTCGTGCTTCTCGTGTGATTGGCATGATCACCAGAAAGGACTTGTTATTTGAGGTATTTATACTTTCTAACTCTTTTGTATGTAATATTCACACCACCGAGGTTATTGAAAAGTTTCATTTTTGTATGTGTAGGACAATGAAGATTCAGGTCCAGTAGAGCTTCAGTCAACTAGTGTAAGGTCTCTATTTCCTTACCTATAAATAGTGGTTGCATAGTGGGCTGTTTTTGTGATGGGTCAAAACGTGTAACTTTTTGTACTGCTGTATTATTTTCAACAATGATATGATATTCTGAATCATAATCTGGATTCAATCGTATTATTTTCAGGGGTCGACATCGAGGAGGTAGTAGAGTAACAACCAGGAATCCAGACATTGGGTCTCCACTACTTAATGGTCTCCTGGACTAATGCTAGCCAAATATTATTTGAACGCTCGTTTTGCATCTAATCCCCCTTATTCTTTTTGGTAAATGTTATCATAGTTTATAGGTTGCGCGAATTGAGTGTATATAGTACAGCTTTGTATCATGGGGTTTATAGCGTTATTTACAATCATTAGTATATCAATTATGACTATATCAAAGGTTAGGTAGAAGACTTTTTATCACTATCCTTTTATTTTTCTGCATTCACAATAAAAATGAACTTTCAATGCGGTGTTTAAACCGCGAGGGCTAAAGTTGAAGATACGGCTATTGTTCATTTAGCGAGGTGTGATTTGTTGAGGGATTTTGTTTGAAGAATGTTTTGGCCTACAATTGTAATTGTCCATTCCCTAAAACCTTTGGACTTTGGTTCAACTTAATTTTAGAGTTATCAGCTGTATGCTATTACAGTTAGTCATTCAGTTAGACATTTGGGTAATGTATTATTGACTTGTAGTAAGTTGTAATTGCACAAGCTCAGTTAGGGGGTGCTTGGCTAAAGGCTTATGAGCTTATTAGCTTATATGTGTCAAATAAGCTTAAACCAAGTGTTTAGCTAAGCTTATGTAAGTGGGTTTATGAGCTTATATAAGGGGGTTTTGATATTTTGTGGCTTTTTTGAGGAGGGTTGGGCACTCCGGGCTTATATAGCATGTTCCATTATAAATTACATTTTACCCTCAATTAAATACCCAAGTTAACATTGATATTTTTCAATCCATGTCCATTTTTGTCATTTAACAACCAAAACTAAATCAAAGGTATATGTTTATCGGCTTACTAAACATAAGTTAATTCAAACACTTAACATGGGACTATGAGCTTATGTTATATAAGTCATAAGCCGCTTATATAACATAAGCATAAGTCCAACTCATAATCTTAGCCAAACACCCCCTTAACGGTCTCGAAAGGGTGTATTGCGGGCTTTAATTACCCTTCAAGCTTGTACATCTACTTATTAAGCAAGACGTTAGATTGATATCCATTTACTTGTCATTAAGTGATATGGACAACTCATTGAATGAACAAAGTGGAATAAGATGAATAACTCGATGAAGCAAAAATAAAAATCAACTAGAAATGTAGCTAACTTGTCATTTTTTTTTTCTTTTTATTTTTGTAATCATTTTTTATTTTTGTATACCCATAATTTTAAATTTTGACTTTTCTGTGTATTGTATGACTATTTTACCTGTAAATTTACAACGCTCTTATTACCATCATAGAGGTGAAATGGTCAAAAAATTTGAAATTAAAAAGTTTGCGTGTATAAAAACAAAAATAAAATATGGTCGCACAACTTGAGAAAAATTGACAAACTATATTTTTAAATAATTATTCCTTTTGTTTTAAGCACATCTTGGTAGTATGACGATTTGTATCATAGGAAAATTATTGCAAGAGACTAAAATAGAAAAGCTTTGAACATTATCTATATATTATATTTCTCCATGGACCACAGTCCGAGACATCTCTTTTTATAATATACTGGTACAGCGTTTAAAACAACTATATTATAATAGTTCGGTAAGTGGACATGGCATTGTATTTCATTTTAGTACACCGTTATAGATACTGATACAATGGGGAAAATTTGGTATAAATAGGTACTAAATAAATGCAATAGCAAAAAAACAAAACTCCAGATATTTGAAGCGTTATTTTATAACTTTAAAGGCATCTAAGACACTCTTCAAAAACGAGTAAAAAAAAGGTTCTTCAAAGGCTAGGCTACTACCCGAATCAAGTTTTTACTAGCGTATAGTATTTTGGTCACATTCAGTTTTTCTCTTAAACATGATATCTAATAGTTTGGTTATGCATTAGGCGCACCTACAATAAAAGAATATTTTTTGCGTAGAAACCTAAAATTTCAAGGTATACGCAGAAAAAAAACGATAACAAAAACCTTGAAGTCAGTCTACTTATACGTTCTACATAAAATGACACGTTGTGTTACAAAACCGGAAAACACTTGCGGCTACAACCAACTCGTTACAAATCAAGTTTTGAGGGTTTTCAAATTTGGACTTTTGTTTCACTTTGGTAACGGTGAGGGACGAATATTGCATTTCAAAGTTGGTAAAAAGGACCGCATCTGAAATTTAATCCAAACCAGGGACTGTTATTGCAATTTACCCTTTTTAATTTTTTTTTAGTTTGGGGTTTAAATATGGTCTTGTTCCCTCCCCTTGAACAGTTGTACCCCCACCCCTCTGCTGCTGCAGCAGAGGCTTCCGGGGCTCCCAAAACCCTAAAATTTCATCATCATCATCATCATGAGTTCCCGAAAATCCAAATCTAAAAGGTATATCTAATTTTTGAAGAATACATACACGCTCCTCCATTATGAGTTTCCAAACATACCTCTAAAAAAAAGACTTTGACCATTATTTGACTTTTCAAAAGAAACATTGCATTAGGATGGTTGTACATTTGTTCTAATTAAGGAATTTTAGAGGTGTAATTAATTTTATTTTTTAATGCTCCTGCTTCATGGCGCTTGTACAAAACCTTATTTTATTAGTTAGTATAGATAACTCTAATCACTATTGGTATCAATTCCATCTTCCACCATCGTAGTCGCCGTCGCCGCCCACTGTCGCAATCTTTAGTAATCTTTTTCGAAAAATGAAAAGTATAACTCCATCTAAACACGTTTTCCAATTATTTTTTAACTTCTCTTAAGGAAAAAAAACTATTCTGAAAACAAAAAAATTCAAGAAATATTTTCAACAACCAAACGCAAAACTTTAGTTATTCTTTCACTTGGGCGTTGGTCAAAAGGACTGCATTTGCAATTTTAAGGACTGTACAAGAAATGTAAAACCAAACCAGGGACTGTTATTGCAAATTACCCTTTTTAATTTAGGGGTTTAAATATGGTCTTGTTCCCTCCCCTTGAACAGTTGTACCCCCACCTCTGCTGCTGCAGCAGAGGCTTCCGGGGCTCCAAATTTTATAACCCTAAACTGAATCATCATCATCATCATGAGTTCCCGTAAATCCAAATCTAAAAAGGCTTCTGCTGATATACCGTCTGCGTCTGCGCCTGCGTCTGTGTCTGCGTCTGCGTCTGTGTCTGCGCCTGCGTCTGCGTCTGCGCCTGCGCCTGTGTCTGCATTTGCGTCTAGTGCAGGTGAATGCGAGCTTTCGGTTGAAGACGGATTAGCGTATAAAGATTCTATAGTGTATTTCGTGGGTGAAGTCCTCAAGGATCGTTCTCCCGGGAAACTTTTTCGGCTAAAGGCGGTCAACCCTAAAGGTGCGGTTATATTTTATATTAGGTATGATAATTTGTATCTTGTGGGTTTTGAAATTGTTGGGGGTAAGACGTATGAGTTCGGCCGTGAAGGTGATACACATTTGATTAAAAATTCAACTTTTCTCCAATATGACGGAAGTTATCGTGAAATGGGGGAAGATTTGCTAGTAAATATTAGGACTGACTATTGGGCGCTCATTGAAGCTGTAAACAAATTACTTGAGGGGAAGGATAGGAAGGACACGGCCAATTGGATGAATGGGATTAAAAAATATTTGGCCACGGCTGTTGTTATGTTTCCAGAGAGTGCTAGGTTTCGTTGGGTGTTTGTCACACTTGTTAGATTGATGAATTTAGGACAAATTTGTCCGCCAACTTGTGTTAAACCTTGGATGCCAAAAATGATCCGTTCGTGGGAAGATATGACCAAGGTTGCTGCCGGAAGTGAAGAGGATGAAATCCTCCCGTCGATAAAGACCATCAATACACCGCTGCTGATGTGGAAAAGGCCCTAGAGTTTTGGAACTGGGCCGCTGATGCCCTTGTGGTACATTGTAAGTTACATTTTAATAATTATTCTTAGGAAAGCTATAAAATAAGTATATTACTATTACATTACGAATTGCGAATTTGTGTTACATTTTAAGGTAATCCGATATGGTCGTGTAGGTTTGATCAAGGTTCCAGTAGAGACCGTGAATAGGAAAAGGAAAAAAGGAACATGGTGGGTCACTGTTAAGTTGGCTGATGCAGCAGGGAATGAGGAATTCACTTATCAGGAGTGGAGCAGCCTCAAGGAAAAGTTCCCCGATTATGATGATGGGCATGCATACAATTGAGACTATATGGTAATACTTTTGCTTTCTAAGTTACATTTTAACAATTAGTTGCTTCATTGTGTTTCAAGTCAAAATCAAGCTTCAAACTGTTCTTTAGCTATAAGAGTCCCCTATCACCTGAAAAAAATTGAACAATATGAATTTGTATTTCCTGTTTTACTTGACACGTGCATGATTTCCANTTTTGATGGGGCCGAATCGGAGATTTGTTTGTAACCACAACTAAATTACCCCTAAAACCTATAATTTTTATACTAGGCGCCGCAAAGTTTGGGGGGGCCAGGGCCCTCCCCGGTCCCTTAATAGTTCCGTCCATGCCCATTTGGATTTGTCTTTCCTGATTTACTTGAACACATGCCACTCTTTAGCGACTGAATTCTTACTCTGTGATACATTTAAGCAATTCTTGAATCTCATGCTTATATACTTTTAAGTTACACACGTCTTTTTTCTATTTACAGTTGATAAGCCAAATCGCAATATGTGGTAGTGGTCATATTAATCTTTAATCTCCAACCACCGCTTCATAAAATCTCATCCATCCATAGTTACAACAAGGATGCCAACAATAATAAAATAGGACATAGAAGGATTATTGTGGGCTGGTTACCCTTTGGCAGTACACGAGCACCGAGTGAACATCATAGTTATCTTCTTGGTTCTTCTAATGGACTGGTATGCATGTCTACTTTGGCTGCTGAGATCTTAGTAGCCAATCCTTTGACTAGAGAGGTGAAAACATTGCAAAACACACACATTCCTGACTTTGAGTCATTATGTTTTGGTTTATGTTATGATTCATATATAGATGTTTACATGGTTATATTCTAAACAAGAGGTCCTTTTGCCATGATTCATCTATAGATCTTTGGTGCCCTATATTTGTGCAGAGCTTTGTATCACCCCATGTTAACACATGATGTGGTTGTTAGGTCTGCCTTTTGCTTTCTTATTATATACCGTACTATATAAATCTGTATAGCAATTCACTAGTCATGACGCGCTTGTAGATTGGTTATTGTTAAACTCATATGTGAAACAACTATTTTCGTACTTTGAAACTCATTATATTTGTTTCTAACTATTCACTTGAAATTAAAACACTTCCCTGAAGTTTATTTTTCTGTAAATTGCAGGAGATTTTTGCGTTCACGGTTTGAGTCCCATTGTTTGGCGTTGTTGATAAGATTTGCTGCTTCTTTAGGACCATGCCTGAATGATTCACCCAATTAGAGATTTACCAATTCTAACGGTTTTTGTTATTAGCATTTAATGGATTTCAAAACTTGTGTTTGATGATTCTTAGATCCTGCTTTAGATTGGAATCGCTCTAGTTTTGACCCTTTCTGTTCAGTTTCAGCAAAACGTCATCTGACCATTTCCTTTCACCATTGTTTATTTCATTAAATCATGTTTCGCATGTGACTCAACTTGTGCTGGGTCAGGTTCTGTGTTCAAGGAATTGTTGCCACATCAGGTGGAAGGTACTCCAAGATTGCTTAGGGGCATAGTTTGTAGGCTGCTCAGAGTGCCAGCCTTTTGCCAAAAGCCGAGGCCACACACCTTCCCAGTGTTAGCAGTACTTATTATTAGGCCCGAATATTTAGTCAATAATGGGTTCAGGCCATCTATCTCTCGTAACATGAATTTATACACCTACTGTATTGATTATATTGTATACAGGAATGATAATAAGTACTGCTAACACCCAGAAGAACTCGTTTAACCTCGCTTTGCTTAATCCTATTGGATCGTTCAAAGTATTAATGATCTTATGTTTTTAGTGGGTGACTACTCAAATGATAGTTTTCCCTTAATGACCTGAGAGAGACCATATAGAATCGATATGTTTATTCTAGCAAAGAAAGAGATTATGAATACTTGTTTTAAACGAGTTTTGCATTCATCTGTTACATTAGGAAGCCTTTTTACCCGGTGAAGACTATATTGTTCTTTTGTTGATATTCATTGACCAATTTTGGCGTTGTCCACTAATGTAAAATTTCCTGTACGTATTCCGCTATTTCCCATTAATTTGTTCACAACACGAAGATTTTTGCCAAATATGTATAAACCAAGAATAAAACTATCCTGTTGGATTACACTCCGAGATTCTTCAACTGAAGAACAACCTTTCTGAACCTATTTTTACCAGACTTACCCTTTTTTTTGAATTACCAATCTTTTCTTATTGTTCTTATGTTGACTCTGACTGAACCCAAGTGACAGGAATTGACAGACCAAAGTCAAAGTGGTTCTTGATGACGTATGGTATGGATTCAGGCTCACGCATCCATCCAACACGCAAGCCCATCACGAATGGGCCGTTATAGTAATAATTCACAGCCCACGGGGCCTGCGAGTACAGAACCATGCTTAAGCCCACCATGGGTGGACTATTTAGCCAATACTTAGGCCCACGAAGGCCCAAGCCCGACCACGGGCACTTATCCGGTATGCGATATCTTCTATTATTTTGGATATATATCGGATACCGAATATTGGGGAACACGAAACCAACTAGGGTTTCGTGTGTATAAATAGAGGTCCCCTAGGTCCTCTACAGGTACGATATCAAACCCTAACTCACAAGTCTTTGACCCAAACTCGATTACTTACTCTCACGCCGGAGGATAATCGGGGGAAACAATCCCTCGATAAGCCTAACGGTGTTTCTTGTTTCTCTTAGTGCGCAGGTTTCAAGCACTCATACCCGAATTGGTACTCAAGCCAAGCCTTGCCCAACTTTTGTATCAACA
>LBNU01032945.1:39102-81905 GCA_014162995.1 Artemisia annua
CTGCCGCGGACAGCAAAAAAGGCTACTCGTCTTATAAGCCACAAGACCATCCTCGGAAACAACACAATGACCAAGGCAATAACCACAACAGGGGTTACCGCAGTGACAGGAACAAACGGGGTAATGATAAGTACACCCCATTAACGAAAACCCCAGGAGAGATATTCGCAACGGAAGGTGCGAATTTTCCAAAACCCCCACCAATGCGCACCCCAGAAGACAAGCGCACTGGTAGTGGGTATTGTGACTACCACGGCCAAAAAGGCCATACCACCAACGAGTGCGTCCAACTACGCCAACTCATAGATAGGATGGTGAAGGAAGGAAGGTTGGATCACCTCGTTAAGAATATAAAAGAGGGAAAGGACAAAGGCAAAACCGAGGGTAAGAAAGACACCTCAAAGGATAAGCCGGGAACGATCTTCATGATACAGTCATGGGACCGTAACACCAAGCAGAAGGTTACCCAATGTTTCTCACGAGGAAACAAAATCTCCTTTCCACCCCTGACTGCGGACAACGCAATTGCAGAGCCACTCATCATCGAGATACAGGCTGGAGGGCACGACATACACCGCATGTATGTTGATGGCGGGGCATCAGCGGATATCATGTACGAGCACTGCTTCAACAGGCTCCGGCCGGATATCAAACACCAGCTAAACCCGGCTACCATGTCACTGACCGGTTTCGCAGGTGAAAAGATATGGCCTATGGGGCAGATAAGGCTGCCAGTTACTCTTGGCAGCGATGAGCACTCGACCACAACCTGGGTAAACTTTATGGTGATTAGATCCCATTCGCCGTATAATGGGATCATCGGAAGACCAGGTATATCTGCCTTACGCGCAGTGCCATCCACAGCGCATGGAATGATGAAATTCCCAGTAGACGGTGGCATCGTCACACTCTACAACAACACCGCACCACCGGGAGAATGCAACGCGATCGCCAGCGACACGACGTCCACTCCAGCACAGCAAGCAACGAAGATCCCAAACCTTAAAGTAGCAATTCACCCCGACTACCCTGAACAACATGTATCGTTGGGAGGATCACTGTCCGATAAAGGCAAATCCGCCGTGTGCGCACTCCTCCAACGGAATCTGGATGTCTTTGCGTGGGAGCCCAAACACATGACAGGGGTACCACGGTCAATCTCGGAGCACAAGTTAAACATCCGACAAGGATGTACTCCGGTACGACAAAAGAAGCGGGGCCAAGCCCCAGAGCGCGCGAAGGCAGTACTAGAAGAAGTGCACAAACTGGTGGATGCAGGAATCATGCGCGAAGTTTTCTACCACGACTGGCTCTCAAACCCAGTAATGGTAAAGAAGAGCGACGGTAGCTGGAGGATGTGCGTAGACTTTACGGACTTGAACAAGGCATGTCCACAGGACTGCTATCCACTTCCAGAAATAGATTGGAAAGTGGAATCATTATGTGGGTACCCCTTTAAATGTTTTATGGACGCATACAAAGGGTACCACCAGATTCAGATGGCAGAAGAGGACGAGGAAAAGACAGCTTTCCATACCAGCCAAGGTGTTTTCTGTTATACAAAAATGCCCTTTGGTCTGAAGAACGCGGGAGCCACCTACCAGCGCCTAGTGGACAACGCATTCGAGAAGCAAGTTGGTCGCAATTTGGAAGTTTATGTGGACGATCTTGTCATCAAAAGCCATACTGAAGAAGAGATAGTGCGGGACATTGAGGAAACCTTCAGTACGCTAAGGAAGATCAACATGAAATTCAACCCTAAAAAATGCACTTTCGGAGCAACGGAGGGCATGTTCTTGGGTTACTTGATAGAACCAGATGGCATTAAAGCGTGTCCTGAAAAGACAGACGCAGTCATCCAACTTCCCTCACCGCGCACTCTGAAGGAAGCCCAGTCCTTGAACGGAAAGCTGGCTGGACTAAACAGGTTCCTCTCAAAGTCAGCGGACAAGTCGCTTCCCCTTTTCAAAACACTCAAGAAGTGCACAAAAAAAGGAGACTTCCGCTGGACCGCAGAGGCAGAGGAAGCTTTCATACAACTAAAACAAACAATAGCTGCGCTCCCAAAATTAGTAGCACCCCGATCAGGAGAAGAACTGATTATCTACCTGTCCGCAACCCACGGCGCGATAAGCGCAGTGCTGTTAACGGATAGGAATTCAGTACAAACACCGGTGTACTTTGTCAGCAAAGCGCTCAACAAGACGGAGGTCAATTATACCGCTATGGAGAAGCTAGTGCTGGCACTGGTATTCGCGGCCAAACGACTGCGAAAGTACTTCCAGGCGCACCCTATTGCCGTGATTACAGATCAGCCCATCAAACAGGTAATATCCAAACCCGAAGCATCAGGACGACTGCGAAAGTGGAGTGTGCTATTGGGCGAGTATAATATCTCTTATAGACCACGAACTGCGGTCAAAGGGCAGATACTCGCAGAATTCATTGTGGAAAAACCAGAAGAGGAATCCACACCCCCAAAAACCAAAGCTAAACTAGCAGAACCATGGATCCTCTTCACGAACAGATCCTCGTGCACCGACGGGTCAGGCGCGGGTCTAATCCTCACTAACCCTGAGGGGATGGAATTTACTTACGCATTGCGTTTCGAATTCACGGCCACGAACAACGAGGCGGAATACGAAGCACTAATAGCTGGACTACGCATTACAAACCGAATGGGTGTACGCAACCTAGAGGCAAACGTGGATTCAAGATTAGTGGCCAACCATATGTTAGGCGAATACGTGGCCAAGGAGGAAAATATGATCCAATATCTCGCCAAGGCCAAATCCTTAATCCAAAACTTCGACAGATTCACAATCAAACAGGTTCCTCGCGGAGAGAACAAGAAAGCAGATGCGTTGAGCAAGATAGCATCCACTAGCTTCGCACATCTGTCAAAGCAGGTTTTGGTCGAGATCCTGAAGGACAAGTCCATCTCAGAGATGGAAGTGTCAACGGTGATAGAGGAAGCAGAACCAACATGGATGACTCCCATCATAGAGTTCATAAGCAAAGGGAACCTCCCACAGGACCAAAACGAAGCGCGGAGGATAAGACGATCAGCGCAAAGGTTTGAACTCAGAGATGGCGTACTATACCGAAGATCCTTTCTCCAACCATGGCTACGATGTGTAGGCCCACTCCAAGCAAATTACGTGCTCCGGGAGATACACGAGGGATCATGCAGTATGCACTCCGGACCACGGTCCGTGGTTGCGCGGGCACTCCGGTCAGGATATTACTGGCCAACGATGCACCATGATGCGCGGGAGCTTATTAAAAAGTGCCACGACTGCCAGGTCCACAGACCAATCCCAAGGCGGCCACAACAAGAACTCTCTCCGATCACTGCGCCATGGCCATTCCACAAATGGGGTATCGACATTGCTGGACCATTCCCCGCCGCAGCAGGAGGATTAAAATTTCTCATAGTAGCTGTTGATTACTTCACAAAATGGATTGAGGCAAAAGCAGTGGCCACAATCACGGGTAACCAAGTCAAAAGGTTCGTTTGGGACAACATCGTATGCCGATTTGGGTTACCAGGAGAAATTATCTCGGATAACGGAAAACAATTCCGAGACAACCCATTCAAAGATTGGTGCGAACAACTGAACATCAAGCAGCACTTCGCGTCCGTAACCCACCCCCAAACAAATGGCTTAGTTGAAAGGGCCAACCGCAGTCTAGGAGAAGGAATGAAAGCACGCCTAGACAAACACAAGGGACGATGGGTGGATGAGCTTTCACATGTCCTATGGGCGCACCGTACAACCATCAAGGTTAGTAACGGAGATACTCCCTTCTCACTTGTCTACGGAACCGAAGCCGTTATACCAGCCGAGATTGAGATGCCAACCATCCGCACAGCGGAAATTAACGTCGCAACAAACAACGATGAACGAAGAGTAGACCTGGACCTACTGGAAGAAAGGCGTGAACGCGCGGCAATACGCGAGGAAAAATCCAAGTCAAAGATGAAGGGGTATTACGATGCTAGAGTCCGTCATGTTTCATTCCGGCCAGGTGACTTCGTATACAGAGCAAACGACTCAAGCCGAGCAGAAGACACGGGGAAACTGGGACCAAAATGGGAAGGCCCCTACGAAGTCATTGAATCACTCGGAAAAGGCGCATACAGGCTGCGCGACACAAATGGCCAAGAGCTACAGCGAACATGGAATGTTGGCAATCTCAAGAGATGCTACCTCTAAATAAGGCTACGGCCCACTTCGCGGACACACATGCGTTTTAGGATACGCCCAATAAGAATCCGCGAACTTCTTTTTATTGTATTTCTTTTTCTCATACAAGTATGATTGTGCTTTTTATTTTTCAAAAAACTTGCAAGTATTAATAAAACATGCCAAGGTTTCTAGCTAACTCCGTGGCACACATTTTGTTCATTAATTACATATTATTGATTTATATTTTAATATCCATGATGGTATTGCCTACGCGGCGTGCATGCACTTATTAACCCACGATGGTAATAGGATGAGTAAACCTACTAACGGACTCGTTGAGTAAGAGGGTTGCAAACCCATCAACACCGGACCACGAGTCCTTGTTAAACACCTTATCTCCAAGACGTTGGAGTAAGTTCTTTGCGCACCCCACGACGGATGCGCGATAACGCATATGATGCACGTTTAACAAACAATAAGAGTTAAGATAATTAACACTTAAACTTAATGTGGTAAAAAACAGTACGCTGGAGCCATCATTTGTGTAAGTGCAAAAATTTACATACACGAATATGTTTTATTTTTCTAAGTACACAACACGCTTTTGTGTACAGTTACGACTACTTTGGAATTCGCATACACTTGTGATTTACTTGCAACACGCACACAACAAGTTCCTATATGTATATATACATACATAAAAGTGGGTACGTTGGTATTTCTCCACAACAAGATCAGATTAAGATTGCAAAATACTTGATCAACAAAAATGTATATCTATGACCACGCGTCCAGATGTACAAAAAAGTGTTAACAAAACACTAAACATAAATATACAATCTATATGCTCTTGACGCGCCTCAGACCTGACTCGCTGCTTCCAACTGGAGAGGGCGCGGCCTCGCTGATCCTCGACAGCATCTCCGCATCAGTAAGGGCCACCTTTGCAACGGATACAGGGACCCCATCCGACCGCGGTTGATGAGCGGCTCCGATGCCACACATGACTGCCTTCCCCTTGATGCCCTTCCTCTTGGCAAGCCTAGCAGCATGTTTGTCCATTACCTCTTGCAGAGGGATCTCCTTCTCCAGCAAGAAAGGGTTCAAACAGTCACGTGGCTGCGCGAAGACCGGGATATGTAGCTGCGNGGTTGATGAGCGGCTCCGATGCCACACATGACTGCCTTCCCCTTGATCCCCTTCCTCTTGGCAAGCCTAGCAGCATGTTTGTCCATTACCTCTTGCAGAGGGATCTCCTTCTCCAGCAAGAAAGGGTTCAAACAGTCACGTGGCTGCGCGAAGACCGGGATATGTAGCTGCGATACGTCGGGCTTCAATAAAAGTCCGCCGTGTCCTCAGCCCCCTCAGCAGCATGTCGGGCCAGGGTAAGTCCCTTCATGATCACGTCGATAGGAAGATCCTGATCGCGTTCAAGCATGGAGATCATGGGGAGTTCCAAGGACTTCAGCTCCCCCATCGCAGCCATGAGCTGCCCGTACGAGTCCCTCTCGTATCCAGGCACCTCAACAAGAGGCTTCTTCAGCAGGTCCGCCTTGGCAAGCTCTTCCATGGCTAAGGACTTGCCACGCTGCTTGGCGCAGTCAATAACCTTGCCAAACTTGCCGACGAGCTCCGCATCCTCCATAGCCCCGAGCGCGGCCAGACGCAACCCGTGGCTAATCAACCATTTGCGACATACAGATTATACTTATTCTATGTAAACGAATAAGACAAATTGGCAATATAGACAAGGTGAGGATGAATACCTGCGCTCGGCGATGCTCTGCATCAAGTGCGGATACAACTCCTCGTCATACTCCAGAGTCATCTTGCGCAGCTTCTCTTCCTGCTTGCGCAGTTGCGACTGAAAGGCCCCTCGCAGCACCTCCAGCTGCTCGAAGTGATGGACTTTCCACTGGTCCATGTAACCCCGGATCCACTTGCAGCTGGCTTGGAGGTTCTCCAACAGCGAGCGCTCCCTCTCCACCTTGAGGAGTAGGGACACCTTCTCCTCAGAGAGCCTCTCAGCGCGAGCCTTTGATGACTCCGCCTCAGCACGTGCCTCCGCCAACTGTGCCTGCAGACGTGCTATCTCAGCATCCTTCTGCATGATGGAGCCAGCCTCATCGGCATAACTGGCCTGCAGCCGCGCGGCCAGAGAGCCCAGCTCTCCGATAAGCTGACTCACAGACCCAGGCGGTCTGGACACCCCTTCCTCTGCATACTTCTGTGGCGACGCGTCCACAAAAGGGGACTTAGTCTCCTTCATCGCAACACTGCGTTCAACGAAAAACAGCAACAAGGGGGAAAAGAGTTAGTACATAACATGATGACAGGTTATAAGCTAATATAAGTACGAGTACTTACGCGTAAGCAGAGGGGAATAAACTTCCTTCTCCGGAAGGAAGGTGGACGTCTCCTCATCCTCAGGAGAGTCCTCTACGCCGATCACGCGGCGCCTCCTGGAGGAGCCCTCACCATCACCCTCCGAGGCCTTCCTCTTCCTCGCCGCACTCGGCTCAGGCCTCTCCACCTCATATATTTGCACGCTGCTAGATGAGTCAGCGTGCGAGGCGACGGGCTCCTGCACGGGCCCCTCATTCGGAGCAATTTGCTGCTCCGGCACAACCTCCTCAGGAACAGCCTCCTGGGCCACAGGGCCCGAATCCTCGGCCTCTCCGATAGCAAGATCCATAACGCGCCCAGCCGTGGCCTCGACAACAGGCTCCTCTCCAGCAACCAACTGGCGGTGCCCCACCTCTAGCTCCATCGGCTTCTCCACACGAACAACCTGGAACAGATCCATCTCTGCACATAAAGAAAACAACAAAAGATGCAAGTTAGATATTGAATCAACATAACGAACACTTACACTACGCAGAAAAGGAATCGGGAAAATGAGCACCCACCCTGGCCATCACCATCCAGAAAGATCGGTATTTGCGTCTCCGGCAAGAAGAAGTTCCGGCTGATGCCCATATGCACCAGGAACTCTTCTTGATACGCAGCAATAGCAATGCGATTCGCATTGATAGTCTGCGCATCCGCGGCGCTGTATGACCCAGGGATTGGGCGCTCATCCCTACGCAGTGAACCCTGGGTCTGGAAATCAAAGTCAAATGGGTACACACTACGGTCAACCCAAAAGAAGTACTCCCTCCAGTTCCTAAGGGAGTCTAAGGGTTCTGTATAACATTGGAGCGGACCCGCTCGCTTTGCAAACGAGATCCACCCATTCGTCCAGGTTCGGTGATAAAACGCGCGGAATAGGTTCACAGTTGGATCAACGGCCAAAAGGTGGCAATTAATTTCAAAATTTGTTATCTTCGCTGCACCTATACAGTGCAGCTGGGAGATATGGATCCCGTAGTACGATAATACGTCACAGAGGAACCGTGAAAGGGGTACGCGTTGATTCGCAAACTCGAAAAAACGCGCATATACCCCTACCTTCCCCTCGGGGAAGTCGGCTATGGACGCGTTGGGGTCCGGCAATACCGGGTGCACCCCCGCTGGGATATAGAAGTCCGAACAAAAATCGAGGAAGTCGGCTTCCGTGAACATACACCTGACATCACTTAATTGAAGAACCATTTTTTATTTTATTTTAAAATGCGCACGCGCGGTGATTACCTATGAAACAGTTTTTTGCGATGAAAAGAGAGGAGTGGATTTGTGTGTGTGTGAATGATTTTAACTGTGAATAACACAGTGAAAATGAAGCGCCTTTATATATCTTTTCCACTCACCATAGATAACCGCCATGTGGATCCCACTACCTTGTATCGTGTGGACAAGAATCGAAACGTACGGGACACGTAGATAGCCTCCCCATTTCCCGAGGTACGTGATTTGCACTTTTACAGTCTAGGTACATTACACGTGTGCCATGGGCGGTAAAAATTAGAATTCTTCCCGCCCACGAACCTAGTCCATTTACGATGTGGTTTGAGTCTAGCGTGCGCCGGTAACACCCACGCACACTAGACTAGGGGGACATGATGACGTATGGTATGGATTCAGGCTCACGCATCCATCCAACACGCAAGCCCATCACGAATGGGCCGTTATAGTAATAATTCACAGCCTACGGGGCCTGCGAGTACAGAACCATGCTTAAGCCCACCATGGGTGGACTATTTAGCCAATACTTAGGCCCACGAAGGCCCNATAAACTAGTGTAATTGGGATACCCAAAGCTTCTATTTTTCTTACATCTCTCCCGACACATATTTTTATAAAGTTCATGAGAATTTCGGCCACCTCACATAAACATTTTTAAATAGTCACCACGCACTATAAATAAATTTTCTCGATCATATATATAAAATGTCTTGTTTAATAATCATAATCACCTCAAAATGTTTCACCACTCACGACTCAGAAAACTAAATTAATATTCCAAATAACCGTAACCGTTAGTCATCAAATACGCATCACGTTAGAGTCCCTAGTGCCAAGTCATATAGTGCCTATAACGAAGTACTTAATTAGCCTAGCTAATATGTAACGAAATGTACGTTTTCTCATCAACTCCAAACTTTTCCACAAAATTCTTTCAAATTCAATGGATTATCGATAACTTAATTTTTCACGTTTATAAAAATATAATGCGGTGAATTTAGAAAAGGTCCCAAAATTACCGGTTGTCACAACAACTAACCCGTCGTTCATCAAAAAAAAATATCAACCACTCATAACTAGAACACCATTCTTAACAACAAAAAAAAATCAATAACACTTATTAGTACCACTTGTAGGTCCCATTTGTTTCCTTTTTCTTTTATAAAAACAAACATATTTTATTAAACTAAAATTAAAATTACAATACATAAAATAAAATATGACTCTTCGAAAAAATAAAAGTACAATAATTAAAGAGACTACATCCAGCCTTCTTGTTGTCGTTCTAGCCGTTGTTGCCAAAGATGATCCACAAGATCATGTCGGATGTCTGTATGCACATCTTTGTCACCTAGATCCTTTCGGTTCTTTTTATGTACGTCACATCTTTCGATTCATGTATGTTGCATATTGGCTACGGGAAACATATATCTCGTTAAATTCACTTATTTGGAATTTTTGGTCTTTTAGTATCATATTATGCAATATGATGCAACGATACATAATCTTACGTATTTTTTTAAGAGGTTTGCCTTTTTTTTATGCTTTCACACCCTTACTCTTTCCATCATATATATGAGATTCGTGAAACATCTTTTTTTAGCATTTTTTTATGGTATACTTGCCTGCGTACCTACCTTCAACAACATTCCTACCACAGTGAACTAGCAACAATTCCGATCATTTCTTTCAAACCACAATGGGTACCCATTAGCTACACCGTAGTTTGCTAAAGCTAATTTTAACTGCTCATGATGTTAAAACCTCGTTCCTAAAATTGGTTCCATTTTATTCCAAGCAAGTGTTGGATCATGTTTAGGATATACAACACCACTTTTAACCTTGTTTTCAGGAGGAATATTACTAGCATCAAAGTCCTTTACTGCCCAATCTATGCCATTTACTACACGTTTATCTACAACTCCTCAAAAGTGTCATATGTGGCTGACTAGGGTATGTTTCTTTTTTTCCCTTAGTGAAGGGATTAGTCCCACTAACAATTTTATATTATTACTTTTGAGATGGGGCCCATAAAAATCCTTTAATGGATCTATATCCACAAGGGATAAAAACTCACTTCCTCCCCATTAAGAGGCTTAGATAGACGTGGGACCTACATAACTCTTAGATAAGAAAAAAAAGTAAACAGCCCCTAAATTGATTAAGAAAGGGTCTTGAGTAATTAAGTTTTTTAATAACAACATTTTCATTTTCTTTACCTACACTTTGAAAATCAGCATACTCAAAGTCCTCTTCTTCATTACTAGAAGAATATTCATCACTCATGAGAACATCATCATTGCCACGTGGATCAATAAAGTCAGGAGTACCATAGTCAAATTGTTCAGCATACAATCAATGACCCATTTACTTTCAGAGGATGTGTCTGGTAGAGAGAAATGAAGGTTGAGAAATTGAAATGGCTTTAATTCTCGTGTTTGGTAAGCCAAAGAAATGAAAAAGCGGAGAAATGTGAACTCTCGAGAAAACATCTCTTTGTAATTTGATTTCCATCCCATTTTGGGTGGAATTGATGATGGATCTGGTTTGTGATGGTCACGTAATCTGTGATATCGTGTATACTACCCTCTGAATTCTAAAATATTTGCAGCAAACAGATATCACGGCGAATCGAATAATTTTGTGCATTCATGATGAGATGTAACCTAAATAATCACTTACCACGTAGTGCACGATCTGTAAAGAAACAAATTTCNCCTACGTATTTTTTTTAAGAGGTTTGCCTTTTTTTTATGCTTTCACACCCTTACTCTTTCCATCATATATATGAGATTCGTGAAACATCTTTTTTTAGCATTTTTTTATGGTATACTTGCCTGCGTACCTACCTTCAACAACATTCCTACCACCGTGAACTAGCAACACTTCCGATCATTTCTTTCAAACCACAATGGGTACCCATTAGCTACACCGTAGTTTGCTAAAGCTAATTTTAACTGCTCATGATGTTAAAACCTCGTTCCTAAAATTGGTTCCATCTTATTCCAAGCAAGTGTTGGATCATGTTTAGGATATACAACACCACTTTTAACCTTGTTTTCATGAGGAATATTACTAGCATCAAAGTCCTTTACTGCCCAATCTATGCCATTTACTACACGTTTATCTACAACTCCTCAAAAGTGTCATATGTGGCTGACTAGGGTATGTTTCTTTTTTTCCCTTAGTGAAGGTATTAGTCCCACTAACAATTTTATATTATTACTTTTGAGATGGGGCCCATAAAAATCCTTTAATGGATCTATATCCACAAGGGATAAAAACTCACTTCCTCCCCATTAAGAGGCTTAGATAGACGTGGGGACCTACATAACTCTTAGCTAAGAAAAAAAGTAAACAGCCCCTAAATTGATTAAGAAAGGGTCTTGAGTAATTAAGTTTTTTAATAACAACATTTTCATTTTCTTTACCTACACTTTGAAAATCAGCATACTCAAAGTCCTCTTCTTCATTACTAGAAGAATATTCATCACTCATGAGAACATATCACTCACGAGAACATCATCATTGCCACGTGGATCAATAAAGTCAGGAGTACCATAGTCAAATTGTTCAGCATACAATCAATGACCCATTTACTTTCAGATCCAATTATCATGGATTCATGAACATCATCATATGTTTCTATTTCTTTTAGTCCTAATGAATGGGCATACCTACTTTAAAGTAATACAACAAATATAGGGGAGCATGGACGAGTCTTCTAATAACCTCATGAAATTGTTCAAACGTCATACCTTTAAAATCTATATCTGAAATATTTTTTCATCGCCATTGATATAGCGAAAAGGGTCTATAACAAAGATTTTATCGTGTTTAAGGTTAACAATAAACACACGGTCGAGATTTTTACCTGAAAAATAGGGTTTCAAAAAAAGTCAACGAAAATATCAAAATTAAAACAGATGATAATTAATCAACTAAAGTGAAACAATGTTAGCAAATCACTAACCTTTAACCATCGCGACTAANTCTATATCTGAAATATTTTTTCATCACCATTGATATAGCGAAAAGGGTCTATAACAAAGATTTTATCGTGTTTAAGGTTAACAGTAAACACACGGTCGAGATTTTTACCTGAAAAATAGGGTTTCAAAAAAAGTCAACGAAAATATCAAAATTAAAACAGATGATAATTAATCAACTAAAGTGAAACAATGTTAGCAAATCACTAACCTTTAACCATCGCGACTAATATGGAACGATTTTACAAGAGCAGTTGGAGAAATTAGGGCTGTGAAAATCACAAGCTTAATGGGTCTGTTATTTTGGTTTTTAAAAAATTGCAAACTTTGAGATTTTTTAAAGAAATATCGCAAAGTTTGCGATTTTCTTAAAAAATATCTCAAACTTTGCGATTTTTTGAAAATATTGCAAACGGTCGCAAGTTTTGCGAATTTTATGGGTATTTTTGATTTTTTGAAAAACAATTGGGTATTTTGTAAAGTGTATTTTTCAAAATGGGTATTTTTGTGATTTTCCCTTATATGAATTGGGGAATATGAGAAGTGTTTAAGTGAAAGTGTTCAAGAGATTAGGTCAACTCACATATAAAACCAAAAATTATCTACATGGCAATCCAAGTAAGAAAAAAAATAAAAATAAATAAAAAAATACATGTCGTCGTTATTTAAAATGAATTAGTCGGTAACTTTGTTGACGTAGCCGATCATATTTGTAACATATACAAAAACCAGCAAGGTTCAATACCAACAAGAGAACATTTCCGAGCACACCATTGTAAATGTTGAAAAGTTCGTTTCTAATTTATAGATTTAACCCCTTTTATTTATTTGTTTCTTTCTTACATTCTTTTTAATTTTAATGGCGTTTTAGCAAATGAATCTTGAAACATATGTATACCACTGACCCGTTTGTTTATGTTTGCGTTTACACATGGGATGTTTACTAAACTTTTTCTTCTTTTTTTTTTTTTTTTTTTTTTTTTTTTTTTTTTTTTGTGGTTTCTTTTTTTGTAGTAATTTACTTAGGCGTTCATGTATAAGGATATTTTTGAATCTTGATACATGGTTTTGGGTATAAGAATTGAGATATCGCTTGATGTGTAAGATATATATGTTAAATCTAGGGATGAGCATCTCGAACCGATTCTCGTAACCGAATCGAAACCGTACCGAGTCCCGATATACGGTACGGTACCGGGACTACTAGGCCCAAAAAAAATTCGGGACATTTCGGGTTCGGGACGGGACTTATTCGGGAAATCCCGATTGGGTACCGGAACTAGAATAGTCCATGTTTTTTAGGGAATTGTATCCAAAAACCAATGTTCTAAAAGGCGTGAGGCGTGGCGTGGCGGCACAGTCACGCCTCAAGCCTTACGCGTCTTTGCGAAGCCTTGGCGTTTCTTAAGGCGTGCTTAAGGCGGCAACAAAATATTTATAAACTTATGTATTTATAATTTTATATCATTTTATAAGAGTAATTTCAAATACTAAAGCCCAAATCCCAAATAGCCAGACCCAAATACGAGGCCCAAGTAGGAATTAAGTTTTGAAATTACGAGGCCCAAGAAAGAAATAACCCAAATACTTGAAATTCAAGCCCAAATCCATAAATGCTTCTAAAAATGGTGCCACGCTTTACCAATAAGGCGCGCCTTTGCACGCCTTTTCGCGCCTTATTCCACGCTTTTTCACACGACGCCTAGACCTCACGCCTTGGTCCATTTCGTGGCGCCGAGGCCANNNAAATACTAAAGCCCAAATCCCAAATAGCCAGACCCAAATACGAGGCCCAAGTAGGAATTAAGTTTTGAAATTACGAGGCCCAAGAAAGAAATAACCCAAATACTTGAAATTCAAGCCCAAATCCATAAATGCTTCTAAAAATGGCGTCACGCTTTACCAATAAGGCGCGCCTTTGCACGCCTTTTCGCGCCTTATTCCACGCTTTTTCACACGACGCCTAGACCTCACGCCTTGGTCCATTTCGTGGCGCCGAGGCCACGCCTCGACGCCTTGGCGGCGCCTTGGCGCGCCTTTTAGAACACTGCCTAAAACCCATCTGCTCTCTTTTTTTGCATTTATATTATGCTTTTGAGGTACTAAAGTATGTGTTTTGAACCGGAGATTACAATTGGTTTTTAAAGTAAAGGATCCTATCCTATTCAACAGTTGATGTCTTAGTAGTAATTTATGCATAACCACTGGGCTGATGTTCATTTATGTGCCAATTTGAAGTCTTTACGGTATACGTTTGGTATTACACATTGCAATGTGTCATCTTATATTTTCATTTGTTCTTTGGATATAGTTTCTTGTATATATATATATATATATATATATATATATATATATATATATATATATATGGAAATTGCTCATATAGTACATTCTTTGTACAATACAAGTTTTAAATATCATTCAAGTTAACGGGAATAACTCCATACGTACCGATTTCCCGAAACCGTGTCCCGAAACCGGTACTGGTACCGGAATCCCGTTCGGTACGGGATCGGTACACACCTTTCATGACCGGGAAAAAAACGGGAGCATCAATTCGAGACGGGATTGGTCCCGAGCTCATCCCTAGTTAAATCAAATAATTTATGTGTTCATCCGGAATCCTGTTCATGTTTTATGTAATAATTTATGGGTTGTTGTAGATGTTTTTGGACAAGGTTTGTTGTAGGTGTGATTGGAATTGTGAATTTGAACCTTAATATGTAGGTGTGATTTAGTCAGGAAGATTTTCTTACAGCTGCGTTTTTGTTCTTGTTAGTGAGACTTGGAAGTATTAGCAAATAGTTTATGTATTTAGTTTATACTAAGAAGAAAGACGATCTTAAAATTCAACTATAAATCACGTCAAAGAAGATAAAAGAAAACCATCATTCATAAACCATTTTGCATCCTTTGATAATGTTCGAATACTAAGAAGAAAGATGATCTTAGAGAATCACACAATGTGCCTATTTATGGAATTTAAGAATTCTGACCTTTGAGGTTGCAATTTGAAGCTGAAAACATCATTTCATTTTATGTTTAATCAAGCAAACTTAAGTTAAGTGAGGCCTCGGCTTTCAGCCTAAGGATGGCACTATGAGCAGCCCACAAACTATACATTGCAAAAGAATGCTTTGGTGTTTCTTCCACCTGGTGTTCCTAAGTTTCCAAGAAGGGACATCGAGAAAGGAAGTTAATATTTTGACTCGTTGAACCACAGCTTCTAGAAAACAAGGTTTGCCAAAGGCGAAACAAAGCTCGAAAGATGGACAAAGTTTGGTCAAATATACAATCGTGGATAATATGGCTGGGCTCGTTCAAGTGGTTGGCATGTTTGCCGTATTCTGATTCTAACTTGTTGCTGATTCACCAGATTGTGAAACTAGTGATGTAAACAACAAACAGCCAAAAGATTATCACAAAATGTAAACAGCCAGTGATATAAAAATGAAACTTGTTGCTTACTCACCAGATTGTTGATTTCCCTTGAAACAACCACAAACCAACCTGACTTGTCGAATAGACGAATACTAGTGCACGGTCAAATGTAAGATCATAAGATTATCTAGCCATCATAACAATATAATAACAGAACATATCGACCGAATAGATATCAAAGATGTTAAGCTTGGTATTTCCAGCCGAGTTCCAGAACCAAAGAGCAATCTTCCCCCTCTATCCCATTAATATAACCTTCGCAGCTACCTTTTGTGTCATTGCCTTTGGTTGGGAGAATGAATTCGAAAAAGTCATCGAAAAGCACTTGCCGAGATTCACCTTCCAGTAGGTACGCTACAATTATGAGGGAGCCATTCTTTGGTACAGCAATCATAGATTTCGTCAAACAAATTTCGCAGCCATCTTTTAAAAGGATAGGGTAATCGGGTTGACAGAGGGTTATCGTGTATAAAGCTTTATCTATATCAGCACATCCATATTGAAATTCAGATCCATAATAAGCATATATATACCCACTAACTTTATGACCATGAATCTTCTTCGTTCTAAACCTCACCTTCAAAACAGTATCTATTGCATCCTTTAACAAAAGGTAATGCAACTGTGTACTCCCGCCCTCACCTTTAACATCAAGATAAGCACACATGCTGTCTGACTTCGTTTTCCAAAAATCTGATAATTCTATTGTAGCCCTGTGACTGCAAAGTTCAAAACACGCCTCCCTCATTTTAGTAGTAACATACAGTTCCATACGAATCTCTATGGAGGAAGAGAATGGAACTGAATGTTGGGAATTCGGATTACCAAGGTTTATAATCCCACAGCTGCGCATGTTAACGGGATGACGCCAATCAAGGTCGAAAAAAGAAACATAACCAAAATCGGGATTACACAAGTGAGACGCCCCATCTGATAGTATACCATACTTATCTGAAATTGCAATGAACCCAAACAGCCTACCCTTCTCAACCACGGAAGTTGGTGTAATTGAGGGACAAAATGACAACATCTCAAACCGGGAGTTTCTTGGTTGTTCCCTGATGAAAATCATAACAACCACACATTAAAAACTAAAACAATTACTACTATAGATAAGTAAATTGTGTTGAACGAAACAAAATTCTGCAATAGAGATAGAGGACCGAGAAATCAGGTGGCATGTGTACAGTAGACATGAAAGACACTTGGGCAAGACAAAGTTTAGAAATCCTTATTAAGGGAAACCTCTTGAATCTCTAAGGAGTACCTTTTCAGAGCATAATCTCTATATCGATCATTTACTTATATTGCATGAAATGAAATAAACTCAGCATAGAAAATATCGATTACTTCAATATTAAAGAGGTAGTTACCTAGCAACAGAAACAGAAGATGGAATAATGCAACGATCCTCAAAATATCTAGCCTCTTGTTTTCCTGTAGCCACTTCTATGGCCACAGGAGCATTTACATCCATTGGTTGTTTCGCGGATAATTGTGATCTCAATAACATTGATAGTTCCTACACAAAAAAAGGAAGTCTGAATATGGTAATGAGTTTCAATGTTATCTTAATATACCGAAACCGAAATGACTATTTTACCCTTATTTTAACTTGCATACACCTTCACCCACACATTAACCCAAACACCCTCATTTTCTTCACCTCTTCTAACACACACCACCATCATTCACCGCCAAAAATACCATGAACAAAATGTGACTCTCCAAATTTAGTCATACAAAAAGCAGACACGATATCAGAAACCTCACATGTTGCACATCAAATAATTATGACCTAAAGAGAAGCTTTCTTTGCCCGTAACAATAACCTAGGTTTGCAGCTATGCTATCAGACAAATTCAATATATATGAACCACTAGTCCACCAGTAAGTAGCTTGTGAAGCTAACAAATATTTACTCATATGAATTTAAGTTAGCAATTCAACAAGTCATAAATACCATAATGGACAGTATACAGATTACACTGTGCCCGATCAAAACTATAAGCTTATATACTAACTAGTTTCTAGATCCATAATCCCTACATAAACAGTCTTCTCACAATCTTAACCTCACAATCTTAGTCCAGTTTAACATGTCTTAATTCAACAAATCACATATTGATCAATGACAATCCATGATTTAGACAACTAACTCATAACTCCAGTAACAAAAACTAAGGTTTCGCAGTTCGTCTTCACACAGTACACAAAAATCAACACTCGAATGGCTCATCTTGAAACTAGTTGATCAATTGCGAAAAAGTCACTACATACAAAAATGAATGATGCAACCCCATTGCAAGCCATTCGAAACTAAAAACCACGGAAAAGTATAATTTCCAACCATTAGATTTTTGGATCGCTGCACCATATGTTTTCTTTGCAAAATCACACATTTAATACCTTAATACTGAATCACACATTTATGGCGGTGCAAGTTAGTTAGTGATTGTGATTTCAATAAGGATTTAACTATTTAAGTATTAGTGGGTTTTTTTGATAAATAAATTTGGGTTTGCAAAAATGAAGGGGAAACCACAATGGGTCTTGGTGATTGTGGTGGTGGCGATTGTTGTTGTGCGACGACGATGGTTTTGGTGGATGAAAGTGAGTGGGTTCAAGAATATGTAGTTTGTGTACTTAAAAAGAGTAAATCACCTTTTTGCCCCTGTGAGGGATATATTGTGCCATACATTTAGCCTCTCAGGATAAGTGCCAATAGTATCGGTAGGGGATGATTAGTGCCAAAATTTAGAAACTACAGGGATAATTTTTGCAGTTTACTCTAAGTTACAGAATTGGAAAGACTACAGTACTTTATCTTTTTTTGAATGGCTAGCACATGTACACCTAATCGACACCTATGTCTGATGACTGGACTTGAATCCTCGTCACTTGGGTGAGGCACCTTAAATACAACACTTTGGGTAGCATTGGGCTAACGTCCTGTTGGTAGACTAAGGTACTTACTATGAATTCATCTAAATTGCAAAGAAATTCAAGTACTACCACAGTTAGGAAGAAGTCAATCTTGGTAGGCTAGGTGAAACTACACTTAATTACCAAGTCTGTAGACAGAGAGGTTATAAACATCTAGGTAGACTTATGACCTTGAAAGAAAATATTTTGTGAAAGACTTGTGTAATTTATTATTGCTCATAAGCGTCCGACCCTAGCCCCTATTACAGATAGGTGACTTCCGAAGCACGCAACACCTTTCAATAAAAATATCTCATGAAAGACTTACGTGATGTTACTATTCCTCATAATAGACCGGACATGAACCCTCACCCACCCAGCCTCTGACAATTATAAGGGCACAAAGAATCTACTGGCAACAAAGAAACCTCCTGAATTCAGAGTTTGAGTTAGTTTGATGTGAATTAAATAATCAGGGCAAACCATAATATAGTTAGTTAATTGGTTTCAATTTAATGGTCATTTATGTAAGAACTAGTGATATTTATACTTTAATACTCAGGGCGTATGGTAGTTACTATGCACGAGTATTATTTATTAAAACTTCAGGTTAGTATAGCTCCCTAGTTTGACGCAGTAGTAGAGTTTCCATGGTTTTAGACCCAATGTTATTCCTTGACAATTCTACAACTTTAAATATATCAAATATATAATATAATTACAGAGAAAATAAGAGTAAAAGATGTTAAACCTGTAGCCAGATCTGTGACTCCCTTGCCCCAGGAGCCATTCCCCCTGCAACTGAACCAGAAGCTACCTTCCCATGCATTGCAGGCATATTGGGCGAATTTGCACCATTCCAGTATTCCATAGCAATATTTAAGTTGGTGGCTGGACCAGACACTGTTTGGTTGACCGGTGCATTTGGTCCTCCATTTGCGGAGTTCCCATTTTGAGATCCTTCACTCGTGGCTAATAAATATGGAATGACAGTTGCTTCAGTAACAAGAGATAAAGAAAAAAACTATAAACCAACTGTAAGACAGACTAAAGAACCCAACCTTCAATAGAATCTTGCCTCGATCCTGATTTCATTTGTGAGCCCTGCAATATTTTAACACGCAATAAAAATCTAACTGATAGTAAAGTAATATAATTAAAAAAAAAAAAAAGGAACAAGTACATAATACTTACATTTTCAGAATTCCCATCACTTCCTTCACTTCCACTCTCAGCACTGAAAGTTAAAGATTAAATTTAGAACATCAAAAGGAACCAATACAAAGCAACATCCAATTGGATAGACACCTAATTAAAGTTTCATGATTCGATCACTATACCTTTTGGGGTAACCTCCATTAGCAGCTGCTTTGTTTTGTTCATTTTTCTTGCCTGTAATCATATTTAGACTGCCCAGACTTCCTTTTGACCTTTTAATGGGAAGTTTTTCCTTCCCATCCGGTGACTTACCATCAACTTCCGTATTGCCAGTAGTATTACCCTGCACATAATCCACAGTTTCATATTAGTGAAAATATTGTTTTAGACTTCATAACACACATATACTATAGTAAATCAGGCAAGCCCCTATAAATAAGAGTCACAACTAATAAGCCAATTAAGACTGCAACCATAAAGCTTGTGTCACCAGAACTAGCAATAAAGTAATAATCCTCACGAAGTACATCAATCAAGTAGTTCATTTGAAATGAAACATAGCTACCTATTCATAAGGATAGTGGTTAGCCTTCTAACTATACTATAGGAACATCAAAGAAGTCTTGCAAGATGTTGCTCTATTCTAAATCAGAGTCTATCAAGCTTCTAATAATCTTGTCATACGAACTTACTAAATTAATGTGCCTTGATCTAGCCTACCATTGGAACTTACTAATTTAATATTATCTTAATATGCCGAAACCAATATAATTTAAAGAACTTAAACCCCAAAACATAAATAAATCTGAAATACTGCCTTTCAAAAAAAGAGTAAAATAATCCATGGTTCCGCATAAAACAATGCAGAAGAAACCCGAGAAAGTTAGCATACAAAAAGTCTACTAGCCATTGCATACCGGAGTGATTCCCAAAAGATGAAAGCACTTCTCCATTACGACTGCAGTTGCCTCACACAACAATAATGTGCTTGTCTTCGCGATAGATCCAACCTGCCAAAAGTTTCAAAGTTACGCTGAATCCCAACATAAATAATCACATGCCTTCTTAAAATTCAAATAAACTTCTAGTTTATATAAACTTGGTTTAAGAAAACCGGAAATTAAATTCAATAGTGTATGAGAAAAAGCATATGTAAGTAAATATACCTTGCACACAGACAAATAGTAACTGGTAAATTTCTTGGATAATTGGTAAAGGTATTCACACATCATATGTGGCAAGACACATAAACAAGACTCTTCGAGAGCCTGAAAAAGAAAGTCAGATTATTATAACAATAATATGATTTACATAATCATATCAATAAAACTAGGAGTATCTATAAATAAATCAAACTTTTAACTTTATTATTTCTTCTCTATTTGTGCCCAGTTAGAAACAGAGTTTTTAATTAGTATATACTTATTTGTTTCACTATTCTCAAATTTTCCTTTTAGTCTAGTACGCTACATATGGTTTGGTATTATTGCTTACCCTTAAGCATGGGAGTGGATAACTTAAATCAACCATACATTTGAGCATATTAGAAGAAACAATATTGTTTTAATGTAACCTGGGGGAATAGAACCAAATTTTCATTCCAAAAAGTAAACATTGTAATAATGAAGGTTGAATATTGTTATATTCTAATACCCTAACTTTTGGTTCGGGTTTATAAAACATAAACTGAAATTTCAGTCCTAGTTTAGCTTTAGCCAAAAATTCCCAAACTGGCTATGGCTCACCCGTAATTTCAGTTACATAAACACTTTAAAGTAAGCAACATCCTACTGCTTATTTTACCTAATAATAAGCAGATAAACAAAAAAAGTCTGAATAACATATTTTTTTACTTAAAGATAAAGCATAAAGTAGAAACAACTGGAAAGCATTGGATGTTGATTCTTGAAAATGAGTATGTCCAGTGAGACTCCTTGGTTAGAATGTTGGATCCAGTCCAGTATATAGAGGGACCTAAAAAGCAAATGGGCTTATTACCAAGTAAACTTCATTCTTCACAAACAAGATTCAACCTCTCAACCCAGTAAGCCTCACTCCCCTAAAACCCTAAACATCTCCACACACACAAAAAACACTTCACCTCTTCCACCACAAACTCAAAATCAAGAAACAAAAGATATCAAAATCTTCAAATAAAAGTATTGCATTAAAGATGATCATTATTGCCGTACTGTTGAGCTTGATTATGACATATTTTTCAGATTGAAATTTAGAGTGTTCTTTCAAATGGCGGGATTTCCTTTTAAACACTGATTTAGCTAAATAAAAGCTCTATGTATATTTAAGGCCCAACATCTGATATTTTTTTTATTTTTAATTTATTTATTATTATTTTTTATTTTTTTTGTAGGTGTCACAAAGTGAAGTCAAACTGGCCAATTGATTATAAGTCAATGAAAGTCAAAGTTATGTTTTTGGCGGGAAAAGTCGTTAACACCCAAACACCCTTTAAATACTACCCTTTCACTTGTAATTCATTCATTCATTAATTTGAAACTCATTTCCTCTCTCTAAACTCAATCATTGTGTATAATTCATCAATCCAAATAACAAACCCTTTTCAAAACTTATTTCTTCCTATAGATTCCTATGTTGTTTGTTGCCATTAAATAGTGTTTTTCATAACTTGATTGATTTCTAAAACACATTGTTTCAGTAGGTCAACTTATTCATTTATGTTAAAATTTATCATACACATATAATTTCAAATTTCAAAATTTAAACACAGAAAAGTCCAATCCGCCTATGCCTCTTGCCTAGTCCATAGTCCCCGCCTAGACTGATTACTAACTAGACGGTGGGCGACCGCCCGACTAGCGCCTAGCGCTTTTGTATGATCAAAGAAGTAGTATAAGTTCATTAAGATAATCGTCTTACCCCACTAAACTCGAGTAAATGGAGTTCCAATGTACGTTCTTCAGCTTTCCCACATTCTTCATCATTCTCCAATATGAACTCTGATGCCTATTGCAAACATATATATCCATTAACTTGATATCCAAGAACAAGATAGCAATAAATTTGGGTTCAAAATAATACGTTGCAACAACACTGAAACGAAAAGAAATTCGTACCTTCTTTAACTCATCGTTGTCTTCACGAGAATTCTTGATAATTGTACGAATTTCAGCTCGTCTATTTAGAAGATATATAAAAGTATTCCCCTAATCATCAATGAATTTGAGCAAAAGAAAAACAGGGTCGGTAAAAAGATTATGAGACATACAATATGCAATTGCATGCATAACATCATTCAATAGTAATGGAAGTACATTATCAGAATACCTCTTGATGAACCATCTCATTGAATGTACAATCGACCAATCTACTGTTTTTCAAGAATGTATACCTGTTAAGAACACAAAACCCAAAGCCTTGAATATGAATAAGTACGAAACTTGCCCTAAAAGTAGAATATCTCGGTTTAGACATTGTTAAATTCAACACAAAAAATAATTGGAAATAAATATTTGATTACTACAGCAAGTGCATAGGAAATTGACATTTACCACCCTACTTGTATTAATCATCCTGATAGCACAAATACAACAAGAGTAAAAAATATGATAAAAAATGAGAATCTTACGCGAGAACACAATCTAGAACTTCTTCAGCAGTATACCCAAGCAACTTAGCAGCCATGCCTGATAAAAAGAAAAATGTGAAATTTAGCCATTTAGAAATCGATCCCATTATAATATTACTGGATTGATGATTGATGATTTGGACATGTTTTATCTCTATTGGGTTAAGAAGAAACATACTTCAACTAAAAAAGAAACAGGTCCAACGGGTTGGTAATCACATTATTTATGCACAAAAATAAATAAAGAATAAATGAACAATATCAGGTATACCTTCTGCCACCTCTACACAGCGAGCTTTGACTTCGTCTGACAAATTAGTCAACTCGTCCTGTTTGGTACCACAACTTCGATAGCCAGCATAGGTCAACACAGGGTATTCATTCTTATAAGTTGGGTGCCACTTCCCCTCCGTATCAGATTGGATCCACTTTTCAAGTTTAGCAGCCTGGAAAAAAATAGTATTCAGTTCCTCATCTTATTTTAGAACATGTTATCAGCTTTACTTGTGTGTAAAATTTACTTACAGCAAAGCAGATTTCAATATACTCTTGTTGGCGTACAGGAGTCACATATACTATCCAATCTGGTTTTTTCTCTTCAATCACATACCTCCATATGCAGACAGAAGATTTGAAAGTCATTATTCATATATTATCAGTGAAATGAACACTATTGACAATAAATTTTCTGGAAAAACAAATCTATTACTAGGCAATTGATACATATGTTTTGATAAAGTCAGGTAAAGTACCTCAAAGCTTGGAGATCTTTGAAAAAATGGATGAAATCTCTCTTAGCAAGAATAAAAGGTAGTTTTCCTTTAGCATCTATCACCACATTTCCTTTATCTCCTTCTATTTCTTTAATCGAAAACCATCTCTTCACTATGTCATGCCCCTTAAAATATCTGCTGCCAAAATTCCCTTTAGACCACACTGCAACTTTAGAATACCTAAGCATACGAATTAGCGTGCACCCAATAGCTTGTCGTCGAAACAAACCCAGATGTATATCCTCATCCAATGAGGGAAAGTCCACTATTACTCTCTCCACAGGAAGTTTTGGTGCCCATGTGTCTATACCACATTTTATCATCTTATGAATGCTCTACAAGGAAAAAAAATAATAATAATCTATGTGAAAAACTGTAATGTATGTTTTAAACGAGTTGGGAAAGAAAAGAGAAATTACCTCAGCCATCCATTTCTGTGATAATGAAAAAGTTACAAACCCAACATCACGTACAGAGGATTGCTTTATCATGTAACTGGCAGATTTCACAAGATATTTTCTGATGGCCTATAACAATAGAATGTTACTACCATATAATTACAGTTAAGAAAAACTCTAGCATATTCGAAAACCAAAACTGACAAAAATATATTACCTTTCCAATACATCTTGGTTGATAAATACGTGGATACCTTTTTCTCAATTTACGGCTATTTCTTATCTGGGCCCATATGCTTAAGACGTTTTTGCTGTCATTATTCAAAAGAAAAAACTAAATGATATGTTCCATGCAAAAGAAAGTAAAAACACAGAAACAACATGCATATATATACCAAACGTAATCATCAGGCACATGTTTTGGGCAGAAATCGATATCAGCCTCTTCTTCTTCATCCAGTTCAGGGAAACTAGCTTTGATTGAGTCCTCAAATACCATTGCGACTTCATCTTTAAATATCCATCTCTTATCTTCTTCCCGTATTACCAAATCCATCTGTCTAGTAGGAAGAACTTTTACCAGAATAATAATAATAATAATATTACTCAACTATAGTGGAGAGATTATTTTTATAACCTACATAAAGTGATATTTGATTTTAATAGATTATTTAAATTTTTTTATTAAGGGGTTATAAAATAATCTCATGTGCCAAACATGACTTTACAAACATAAGTTGATAAACATCCATAATCCAAAATAAGAAAAATGGTGAAGTCTAAAGATACATAACATATTTTCTCAAAAAGAACGAAACACGTAACCAATTATCGTATCGCTAAAATACTTTCAAATTTTGAACAATGTACGTAATATTGACCGGTATATGACCTACCCATTATATTTCATAAACCAAACAATTGCAATCATTCTTACACCCGTACCTCTATCCTATTCCCCATAAGAAACGGGCCCTTATTGTGTATTTGTTTGATAGTGAGACGTGGCCTCATTATGAACCTTTTCTTTATCTTCCCTCTAATATACATTTTTGTTTTATGTTTGTTTAATATATTTTTTATATGAGCCACCTTTAGTAATATCCATTCCAGCTTTTTGGAACAAATCCTAAAGTAAATCCTATTCTCAAACCTTTATGTTAAGTGATAAAAAAAAAATAATAAGTAAAAAAAAAGTGAAACAAAAGCCAAGAGACTAAATGTGAAAGTCAATACTAACCACAAAAACCATTACTGAAACTTTTCTTAATGAAAAAAAGTTAATGGACGACCGGTGAAAGTCAACGCAAACCACATGACCAGGGATCATTGTAACTTTTCTAAGTGGTAACTGGTCAAAAAGGTCACATACCGGTCATTATTACGTGCATTGTTCAAAATTTGAAAGTATTTTAGTGAGACTATTAATAGATATAGTTGGTTACGTATTTGGTTCTTTTTGAGAAATTATGTTACGTATTTTAGACTATACCAAAGCCTAAACTAAATTAAACATAAGGCAATTTAAAGCACTCTTCGTACCCTAGATAATCAACAAAAACGAATAGCGTCTCATAAAATCATCATAGTAATAGTAACTTAATTAATTGATTAACTCGTTAATTACCAGGAAATGAAGTGAATAAAAAAACATCAATTAAATCATATCATAATTTAATTACCGATGAATATATCGACGGTTGCCTCGATTGATCAATTAGAAAAAGGGACAACCCCGCTTGTTAAGACTAGGAGGTTTATAAGTTTTTAAGATATCTAGTATTGGCCCTTCAACAATGCCCGGATAAGCATCTCCTTTTATTTTATTTTACTTTGTCTACAGTCTAAAGTCTAAACAATTAACAATGGAAACTGATTGTAATGACTTTAAACGGAAATAATAATCCAAACACCCCTATATTTTCTGATCACAAACTTTTGAACAATGAGAATATTGGTTTAGGTATCATATTTTTATTGGTGTTGGACATTGTGCAGGTTTATAATCTGTTCCGTCAATTAGGATTGAGGCGGGATGCCTTGTATTGTATTTTGCTCACGTTTTTCGAGGTTCTTAATGTTATGTTGCCTTTCTAAAAAAAATTAGGATTGAGGCACGTGTTTGTAGTTCCTCGTGTTTCTCGTGTGGTTGGCATGATCACCAGAAAGGACTTGTTATTTGAGGTATTTAAACTTTCTAACTCTTTTGTATGTAATATTCACACCACCGAGGTTATTAAAAAGTTCCATTTTTGTATGTGTAGGACAATGAAGATTCAGGTCCAGTAGAGCTTCAGTCAACTAGTGTAAGGTCTCTATTTCCTTACCTATAAATAGTGGTTGCAAAGTGGGCTGTTTTTGTGATGGGTCAAAACGTGTAACTTTTTGTACCGCTGTATTATTTTCAACAATGATATGATATTCTGAATCATAATCTGGATTCAATCTTATTATTTTCAGGGGTCGACATCGAGGAGGTAGTAGACTACCAACCAGGAATCCAGACATTGGGTCTCCACTACTTAATGGTCTCCTGGACTAATGCTAGCCAAATATTATTTGAACGCTCGTTTTGCATCTAATCCCCCTTATTCTTTTTGGTAAATGTTATCATAGTTTATAGGTTGCGTGAACTGAGTGTATATAGAACTGCTTTGTGTCATGGGGTTTATAGCGTTATTTACAATTATTAGTATATCAATTGTGACTATATCAAAGGTTAGGTAGAAGACTTTTTATCACTATCCTTTTATGTTTCTGCATTCACAATAACAATGAACTTTCAATGCGGTGTTTAAACCGCGAGGGCTAAAGTTGAAGATACGGATATTGTTAATTTAGCGAGGTGATTTGTTGAGGGATTTTGTTTTAAGAATGTTGGCCTACAATTGTAATTGTCCATTCCCTACAACCTTTGGACTTTGGTTCAACTTAATTGTAGAGTTATCAGCTGCATGCTATTACAATTAGTCATTCAGTTATAGACATTTGGGTAATGTATTGTTGACTTGTAGTAAGTTGTAATTGCACAAGCTCATTTAGAGGGTAATTGGTTAAGCTTATATACCGGGCTTATGAGCTTATTAGGTCAAATAAGCCTAAACACCAACTGTTTGGCTAAGCTTATATAAGCTCTTATATAACTGGGCTTATGTGCATATATAAAGGGGTTTTGATAAGCCACAAAATTGTGGTTGTTTTTGAAGAGGGTTTGGCTTATATAACAGTTCCATTACAAATTACAATATACCCTGTAAATATATACCCAACTTGACATTGGATTTTTCAATCCATGTCCATTTTGTTCATTTAACAACCAAAACTAAATCAAATGTTTATGTTTATCTCATTGCTAAACACTAGCAGGGTACCCGCGCGATGCGACTGCGAGTACCCTGTGACTCTGTGACTATATTTTATGAGAATGTGATGCTATTCGGTCATTTCTTTTATTGAATAATTAATTTACAAATAATAATAATTTTAGTTAAGACACTGGTATAATTCCATCTCATGTTAACTGAAGATACCACAAACAAAATCTTGATTCGTTTCTTTCAGCACAATCACCCTTCGTCAATTTTGGAGCTGACTGACCCAGTTCGACTCTCATTCCTCGGTCGGCGCAACGGCTACCGAACCGGTTGACCGATCACTACGAGCAGCCTAATGGCTTTATTTTTAAGTGTTGGCTTAGTGGCTTTATTAGATTGTACATTGTGGTTAAATGATTGTATATTTTGGTGAATGGGTGAATTAAATAATGTATTTATTGTATGTGTTGAATAGTGTTTATTAGTTGTATTTGTGCTTCAAATAGTTGTACATTGTGTTTTACTAATTATACCTTTTATCAAATGGGTGTTTTAAATATGACAATAATTAAAAATATTGACCGGTCAATATGTGTAGGTGTTTATGCATAAGTTAATTGTACATATAGCTTAATTAGTTGTATTTACTTAAAATCTATACATGAAAATCTTAAAATTTTGGAAGAGAGAGAGTGCTAAATGCTTTATAAGTAATATAGATAAGCTAATTCAAACACTTAACATGGGCCTATGAGCTTATGTTATATAAGCCATAAGCCGCTTATATAAAATAAGCATAAGTCCAACTCATAAGCTTAGCTGAACACCCCTTTAGGGGCTGTTTGATAAAACTGCATAATTTAGCACCGAAATAATCAAATGTGCTGAGTTAACATGTTTCTGAACGAAAATGATTGTTTGATAATTTTCTGAATGCCGATTCTGAATATTTGAAAATTACTATTTTAACCCTAATACTATAATACTTGATTTAATACTATTTTCAGTTATAATACAAGATAATATATGTTATTAGCCATTTACTTCGATACAACATATGTTACTATTGAGTATTCAACACTATATTCGAAGACTTTGGTTACTATATTCTGAGACTTTTCAAATATATGTATTATACTAAACCAAACAGCTATGTGAATACTCAAGAATGTTGTTGAACCGGTTTCGTTCCCGGCCTTCCACGTTCTCCTGTATCGCCCCTTCCTATAACACAATCAACAAACAGAAAAGGTAAGATTACCCATAGTCACATGGAACGGGGATCGCTCTGGTACGGGATCGGGGATCGGGATCGTGGTTCGCTAGGCACCTAAAATTCGGTTCGATGGGGGGTAGGTTCATTTGGGATCGCTTCGGTACGATGTACCAAGTAAAGTGGTACGATGCACCCATGTAGCTAACAATCAACATTTTATTATAACTTTGAAATCCAAAACATTCATAAATATCGTTCTTATCATATTCTCAATATTCACTCAAAGAAGCATAATAAGAAAGTTCATCAGTAACATAATACTTAAAAATGCATAATCAAGAATTCAAGATTCAAAAGACAAAAAAATATGAAAAACTAGATTTGAAACTTAGTCCAGCCTTTGCCTCTTTCCTTTCGCTTTATCAGCTTCATCTTCATACAAACTTTCCCATTGCATATCATCCAAACGTACAATTGAGGTTTCCAAGTTTGAGCTTTCTGGGTTAATATCCCACTTTTTGTACGGTCCTTGTTTGTAACTCTCGGAAAATCGTGAAACTAGACGGATGTTTGAATGAACAAACACCAACTTGTCTGCCCGTTTGTTATTCAACCGGTTTCTTTTCACGCTATGAATATATGAATACGTACTCCAATTCCTTTCTGCAGAAGAGCTACTAATAGGTTGTGAAAGTACTTTTTTTGCCACCTCTGCTAATTCAGGAGTTTCTGAACCATAAGTCGACCACCACTCGATGGCATCCATCGTTGTCGCATCCACATGAGCTGCTGGTAATGCAAACAGCCCCTTCTTCATGTGAAATGTGGCAAATTGTTTTCTTAACAAATTATTTTCCTCATCATTTTCAGCTATTCTTTTGAACGCCTCCACCACGTTACGTACTACTTCTTTATCATCATTTGGTGCTTTTCTTTTGATTCCACCAGGTGCTAGTTGTGAAAGATAATGGGCATCATAAAAACGAGGAGATAATGCAAACCCCAAACAATGTAGAGGAATTGTCATCTTCTCCCATCTATTCAAGACAATCTTCTCAACATCAGGATAATAATGACTATATGGATTATCTGCCATTATATCCTTAATTTCACCCAACATATTGTCCATTTTCTCATAAATTTCTCCCATTTTAGTACCCTCGCCATCACAAAATTTTATCAACAAAAATATTGGTTTCGTGATTGCAAGTATACTTTCCACATCATCCCAGAACTTATCACTCCTTATTGTTTCAGCCACACTTTGTCCCAAGCTTCTAGTGTGTTCATTGCCATGTTTTACCCAATCCCTCCATGAATTGAGGGAAATTGTCATTGCTAAAGACTCCCTACAGTCGGCTAATCTTCTCAACAGAATGTAATAGGAAGCAAACCGGGTCTTGGCTACTTTTAATAACTCCAACTTAGAGTTTTCTCTAAATATTGCCAAGGCATGAGTGTGGTTCAAAAAATACTTCACTATATTTTTTCCATTCTTATATGTATCTGTTAACCAATATAACTCTTTCGCAAGGTCTTTAAAAACTAAATTTAGTGTGTGAACACAACAAGGTGACCAGAAAATGTGTCTATATACCTTTTCAATTTCCGCTCCAGCAGCTTTGCAATTTGCTGCATTGTCGGTCACGACTGAAAGAACATTCGTTGGCCCGACAGATTCAATTGCACTAATCAAAAAGTCTGCAATTTCAACTCCCGTTTTCTCCACCCCAGAAAAGTCTTCAGCATACATGAACATGGCTCCACGGCTGTTCACAGCAAGAACATTAATCAATGGATTATGCTTTACGTTCGACCAACCATCCGATACAATAGAAACACCTTGTGAATACCAAGTATCCTTAATGGGTGTAAGATCCTTTTCAACATCTCTAACACACTCATCAAGCAACACAGTTCTTGCTTTCTCACTAGAAGGGGGCTTGTAACCATCTGGTGCTTTGTTAATTGCGCTCACCATCTCCTGAAAATGAGGATTTCGTAACACATTGAAAGGAATCCCATTCGCACACAAGCCCCTCATGATTTTTAAATCAACCATGCTCCTTTCCATAATGCCAAAAGCCTGCTCAATCGGCTTTTTAGAACAAGCTGGTTTCTTTAAAAGTACAGAAGATTTTAAGGATTTAGAAACACCTGCATTTTCAGCCTCTTTCACCCTGTTAAACACGGCTTGATACTTCTCGCGATCTTGTAAAAGAGCAACACATCTCTTTATATCAGCCTTCTTCCCAACTGGCGGACCAAGAAGATGAATGTGTATTCTGTGTATAGGAGCTTGTAAATTGCTGTTTACAATGATTACAAATCCACACCTTGGAACCACCCGCATTTTTACTTTTAGCGGTACCAATAACAGTTACTTCTTTAAACAGTGGCTTGTTATCCTTTTCCTCTTTACGTTGTTCACTTGCATCGTTACTATCATCATCAATAATATCAATGAATTCTTGACTCTCACTAGGGGTAGCATCATCAATCCTTGTTTTACTTTTACTAAACACCATTCTTACAAGTTACAACTTACAACTTTGTGTTAATGGCAGGGAGTTGAATTTGTATATTGACTGAGAATGATAAGAAATTATGAATTGTGATTTGTGAAGGTTACTGATGACTGATTTATATAATGTATTATGTGATTTCTGTCAATCACTCAATCTCCATAACTTTAAGTCACAGTATCTTCTTCCAAAAATAAAGAGCACCAAATCAAATCATCAAAATAATAGTATCTTCTTCCCAAAAAAAAGCACCAAATCAAATCATCAAAATAACAGTATCTTCTTCCAAAGAAAAAAAAATCACCAAATAAAATCTCCATAATTGGAACACGAATCGGTTTTAATTGGAACACGAATCCGTTTTAATTGGAACGCGAATCGGAACTAACCGGAACGCGATTTTCTCTTTCCCGATTCACATTTCAATTAACTTTTGGAACGCTATCATGACCGATCCAATTCGCGATCCCGAGCGATCTGGATCGATTTCGTACCCTGTTTTGGATCGGACGAACTGGATCGCAATTCGCGGCTACTGTAGCGAATTATGTGACTATGAGATTACCTAGCCTACTGTGCATTCGAATGGGTTGTGTAGACTCACATTACCTGTTGGTCAAGTAATATGAAATTGAGAATTGGCTGCCTCGCTCCCCTGGTCGATGTAAGTGTCCCTTTACGATACACTCTAACGCGCACTGCTTTTCCTATGTCTGATGGTTTCAGATTAGCAACTCCAACGATCTCAAGATCTGCAACTGGTGTTTTTCCTATAGACTTCGCTATGGCTGCTATTGTCATGTGACATTTTCCTATGGAGTAACGAAGGAATCATCAATGATAATATATACACGAATACATGAAGTTAGAAACAAACGGTGGTAGCTAACAAAAATGCATACACTGTAAACCCTGTTCAAGTACATGGAAACGGATACATGGTTGTAGTCTCTGTCAATGGACACGGTGCCTCAATTGTCATCCTAGGATTCAAGAAATACACAGCAAAAAAAGTTTCTCAAGGTATACATTATTAAAACAGGATAAGAGGGATAGTCTATTTTCTTTTCTATAGGTCTGCACATATAACTGTCAGATTGAGTGTGGCTAAAGCGGTGCACAAATTATCGTCGGTATAGTGGCGGCGGTAGAATGCGTGTGACCCTACATGGGCACACTCAGTCGGGCTTCAATGATAGTCCACAAAATCTGTAAAAATATACCTAACAAAGACACAATTCGAACAGGAGAAAATAATAGGTTATATGTATTCAAGCTGTTAAATTATAGTTAAATATTTAACGTGTAAATGTCTAGAATCGAACACGAGACCTCGGGATTGCACACAATACAAACGAGAATAAAAGTATAAATAATAAATATTAAATGTTATGTTTATTTATTATTTTGAACACTAAACGGACTTAACGGTCGTTAGTTATTAAGTGTAAGTACTAACTATCGTTAAAAGGAAAAAGGAAAGGACTAGAGTGAAACTTGGGATGCAAGAAAGTTCTAGAACTCCCTTAGGGAGCCTAGGTCGGCCGAAACCTCCAAGGAGGTGGAGGTTATGTTGCTTGGTGACCAAGTTTCTCATGCCTATATAAACATAGGCCTTTAGAAGGGATTTACACATTCTCTTGTACACACACAAGATCCCTAAATCTCTTTTCTCTCTTCCTTTTGTCTTGGCCGATCGTCCCTAGTCCCACATAAGGGTTTTGGGTCGATTTTTGTTTATCAAAAATTTAGTGTTTGTGTTTCTTGCAAAAACTTTTATTCAATTGAGTTTGTGTGTACAAGAACGAGGTAACAACACACTATTGTTGTTATCAAGAGATCGTTAAACAAAAAGGTAAGGGGTTTAACATTGATCTTCATAAACCCTAATTAGGGTTCATCACTTGTTCATCCCCAATCAAGAATTGCATACGGTATGTTTTCTATTTATGTTTTGGTTAACTTTTATGTGTTATACTTGATCCTATGCTTCCGCTATTATGTGCTACTCGTTCTTAATTATTATATACGATAGTTATAATTATAAAATTCTAACAGTGGCATCACGAGCCTTGTATAACATGTAATTGCTTACTAAAACCAATAAAAAACGTATCTTTGATTGTTTTATATTGACATGTTATTGTTTCTAGGGTTTTCTTTAAATTTTTTATGAAAAAAAATTAAAAACCCTAACCCTAATTTATGGGGGGGTCGATTTATTAATTAGCCCTAATTAGGGTTTATGGTTTAAATTAATTAATTTGATTTGTAATTAATTAGAAACCCTATGTAACATGTTTTAGGGTTTATGTTTTGATTAATTTGATTAATAAAATTGGTTAGAAACCCTAGGTTTGTTACATATTGATGTGCTATATGCTAATTGTTATGCATGAATCCATGTCGAAACATGCATGTTAGTCATGGATTATTTATTATATGCAAGTAGATGTTTCACATAATAATTAGATAGATCTAGAATTGGGGAAGACTCCAATTATAATTAAAATCAATTTGTTTGTTATGTGTTATACATTCTAAACCTAGAATTATTTTAATTAGGGTTTTATCTAATTAAAGCTTGCATGCGGCTATGTGTTTTCACCATCTTATTTATTTATTAGTTGATTATGTGTTTTCTTTTAAATTACTTGTTATGTGTTATGTGTTTATTCAATTGTAAGCAATAACAAGGGTAGTTTTCAAAAGAAAATTTTAATTGGACTAATAATGGTGAAACCAAGTTTTGAGCTTTCATAAACGTTTAATTGATTGGTGCGACTGTACTTTAATGCCTTTCAAGGCTCAATGGCACACTATAAAGTGAGGTATAAGTTGGTTTCGCATTAAATTGTGACCTTAGAGAGACTCCATTCTGTCTCTACGCTCGCCTGTGTGTCATCTTGAAACATTATTGTACGAAGCACCTTAAGGCAATGTTGTAAGTTTCTCAACGCCTCAATTAAATCTTTGATGATCATGCTCGCGTTAATGAATTGGATTTATAAAAATTGTTTTGTAAAATTTTATGTCATAAAGATGAGTGCATGCATCTTTATACATGTTTTTGACACATCAAAAACTAAATACCCTAAAATTTAAGTCACATGCCATCTAACTATAAGGGACACTTGGAATTTTTCTTTGGTATGCGTGAGACCTAGGCCAAAGATTAAGGACAAGGCAAATTTCCGAGTGTGCGTGAGACCACACATGGTTAATTTGCAGTCTCTAAGTTAGTCGACTTAAGTAAGTTGATGCGTGAGACCTAGAGCTTACGGCATGAGATGGGATGAAACATGCTTACACGGCAAGTTGATGAATCAACTTGAAGTAAATCCCATAAATTTCTAGGAATTGGAAAAATTGTTTGCCAATTATTGTTCGACAGATTACCATCTTTTATAATGATTTACTATATGGCAGATCAACTGACGTAGTAAAATTATGAAAAGTTGGATCCTAGATTTTCAAGAAACTAAGATGGTTATATGAATATTTCCATGGGTATTATGTTTACTTGAAAATATTTTCTTATCGAAAATACTAATGTTTGAACTTTTTCTTTCTGTAGAAATGGCTCAACCCGAAAACTCCGTGTTTGCTGCTTTCAAGAACCATCTTGAAAGAGCTAAATTGACTGGGAAAAACTTCAATGATTGGCACCGTTCGCTCAGAATTGTCTTGAGAGCGACCGGTAAGCTCAATTATTTGCAGACCCCTTGTCCTGAGGAGCCTACTGGTACTGAAGCGACCGAGCAGGCTAAGGCTGAATGGAAAGTCGAACATGCTAAGTACAATGAAGTCGGTTGTTTGATGCTTCAAAGTATGGAGCCTATAATGCAAAAGAAGTTTGAGCATTACTTTCCGTTTGACATGATAGATGAGCTCAAGAAGCGTTACGAGAAAACTCCTGCAGTTGAACTGTATGAGTCTCTTGACAAACTGCACAGCTGCAAGCATGCTGATGGCAAGCCAGTTGAAGACTATGTAAATGAGATGAGAGAATTATTTGATTAACTTTACAGAGTCGGTTTTGTCTACCCTGACAATGTTCAAGTTCACTTAATCAACAGATCCCTTAACAAGGACTTTGCTGGTTTTGTGCAAAATTGGAACATGCACTACTCGGGGAAGACAGTTGTCGAGTTACTCGCATTGCTTGTTGACTATGAAAGGCATCTACTTACTAAGGGCAAGGCACCTACCCCGCAAGTGTTGGCAATTCAAGGGGGTCGGATCCAGAAAAAATCGCATGTGAACAAGGGTAAGGGTAAGGCTGACAAAAGCAAGCAGGTTCTGGCTTATCAACCAAATCCAAAGGTGAATCAAAACCAACCCAAGAAGCCTAAGGCGAATCCTCCTAATAAGAAGGAACAGGCTTGTCACTTCTGTCATCAACCGGGCACTGGAAACGTAATTGTGCGCTCTACATAAATGACTTGCGACAAAAGAAGCAGCAGAGTGAGACTGGTCAACCCAGTTCTTCATCAGGTGCGTTCTTTATGATTGAATTATTTTCTTTATCTCATAAACTGAATTCATGGGTATATGATACGGGCTGTGGAATTCATATCTGCAATACTTTGCAGGGGTTTAGAGAGGAGAGAAAGCTGGCCTATGGAGAACAATTCTTGCACGTTGGTAATGGAGCGCCTGCAAGAGTTGAAGCTATAGGAGTATTTAATTTAGTGTTACCTTCGGGTCTCGTACTATCTTTAAATAATTGTCATTATGCACCGTCAATTGTTAGAGGTGTAATTTCCTTTTCATGTTTGTTAGACCTTGGTTATCATCATACTATTTCAAGCAATGCAATTTCAGTTTCTTTAAATGGTGTTTTTTATTTTAATGCAATTGCTGTGAATGGTATTTTTGAGTTGGACATGAATGATAATGATAATGCTTTCAATAATAATTCAATGTATAGCATCAACCATAAGAGAATCAAGAAAGGTCTGGATTCTTCTTATCTTTGGCATTGTCGACTTGCTCACATTGGCAAGACTCGCATGGAAAAGCTGCAACGCGATGGGCTTTTAGAAAAGATCAATGATGAATCATTTGATAAGTGCGAATCTTGTATTGCTGGCAAGATGACAAAGAAACCCTTTAAAAATAGGATTGAAAGGGCTTCTGATCTACTTGGTCTTATTCACACAGATGTGTGTGGACCACTTAGACATGTGTCAAGGAGGGGTGCTAGCTACTTCTTAACATTTACGGATGATTATAGTCGTTATGGTTATGTTTATTTACTTAAACATAAACATGAGGTCTTTGAAACATTCAAAGTGTTTAAAGCAGAAGTAGAGTTGCAACTTGGAAAGAAGATTAAAGCTCTTCGATCCGATAGAGGTGGTGAATACCTGAGTCAAGAGTTTATAGATTATCTAGCTAAGGAAGGAATTGTCCAGCACCTTACTTCTCCATATACTCCACAACAAAATGGTGTATCTGAGAGAAGAAATCGTACATTGCAAGATATGATACGATCTATGTTTAATCTAACAACTCTTCCCTTCTCGTTTTGGGATTATGCTTTAGAGTCTGCTGTTCGCATTCTCAATATGGTTCCCACAAAGAAGGTAGATAAGACACCATATGAGTTATGGACCGGTAAAGTGCCTAACTTGTCTTATCTAAAGGTCTGGGGCTGCGAGGCGTATGTTAAACGTGACTCTGCTGATAAGCTCCAACAAAGATCTGTTAAATGCATCTTTGTAGGATACCCAAAGGAAACGATGGGTTACTACTTTTATTATCCTCCTGAAAACAAAGTGTTTGTTGCAAGGTATGGTGATTTCTTGGAAAAGGAACTCATATCTCAAGAATTCAGTGGGAGAGAGTATGATCTGGAAGACGATCATGTTGATGCATTACCTTCTGAAAACACTAGTCAACTTCCTGAAGAACCAGATAGTCTGGGTCCTCCACCAGAAGTTGAGGTGGTTCCTATCCGTAGATCCGAAAGGACTATAAGAGCACCTGATCGACTATGTCTTAATGTAGAGTGCGATCAGTCTATACTAGGGGATCTTAATGAACCTACTAGTTATAAGGCTGCCATGAAAAGTCCTGAAAAGGCTAAATGGCAGGTTGCTATGGATGGGGAAATGCAATCCATGCATGATAACGAAGTTTGGACTGAAGTAGACCTTCCTCCTGGTGCCAAGGTAGTTGGGAGTAAATGGCTCTACAAGTTAAAGACTGATATGGATGGCATTGTACACACCTATAAGGCCCGTTTGGTAGCTCAAGGGTTTACTCAAACGTTTGGTATTGACTACGAAGAAACTTTTTCTCCCGTAGCCGATATTAGGGCCATTAGGATTCTTATAGCCATAGCTGCATACTATGACTATGAGATTTGGCAAATGGATGTCAAAACCGCCTTCTTAAATGGTCGCCTAGATGAAGACATCTATATGGCGCAGCCTGAGGGGTATGTCAATCCAGAATTCCCAAACCGTGTATGCAAGCTTCAAAGATCCATTTATGGATTGAAGCAAGCATCACGGCAATGGAATAAAAGATTTGATGAGGAAATCAAAAGATTTGGATTTGCTCAAAATCTTGATGAGCCATGTGTATACCACAAAGCTAGTGGGAGTAATGTAATTTTCCTTATTTTATATGTCGATGACATATTGATCATGGGGAAAGACATTCCAAGTTTGCAGCAAGTCAAGGCATATCTTGGAAAGTGTTTTTCTATGAAAGATTTAGGGGAAGCTGCATTTATTCTGGGAATTAAGATATATCGAGATAGATCTCAGCGATTGATTGGATTAAGCCAAAGTGCTTACATTGATAAAATATTGAAGAGATTCAATATGCAAAATTCCAAAAAGGGATATTTGCCAATGCAAGAACACCATGGCTTGAGTAGCAAATTATGTGCTTCTACACCTGCAGAGGTGAATCGCATGAAGAAGGTTCCTTATGCTTCGGCAGTAGGATCTATAATGTATGCGGTGAAAAGCACAAGGCCGGATGTGGCATTTGCTCAAAACTTAACCAGTCGATATCAGCAAAATCCAGGTGAAGCTCACTGGACTGCTGTGAAGAATATTCTTAAGTACCTTAGGGCTACTAAAGATGTATTCTTAGTTTATGGGGGTAATCCAGATCCAAAGGCAGAACTTGATGTTACAGGTTACTGTGATGCATCCTGGCAAGGTGATAAAGATGATACGAAGTCTCAGACGGGATATGTCTTTGTTATTAATGGAGGAGCTGTGGATTGGAGGAGCAAGAAGCAGAGTATATTGGCTATGTCTGCAACAGAAAGTGAGTATGTGGCTGCTTCTGAAGCTGCAATGGAAGCTGTTTGGATTAGGAAGTTTATTTCGGGCCTTGGAGTTATGCCTTTGATACAACGACCTATAAAAATGTATTGCGACAATTCTACTGCAATCACATTTGCCCATGAGCCTGGACTCATGAAGGGCACCAGACATTTCCCGATCAAATATCACTACGTGCGTGAGCAAGTGGCGATTGGAGAGATCGAATTACTCAAAGTTCACACAGATGATAACTTGGCTGATCAATTGACGAAAGCTCTACCTGGCACTAAGCTTTATAACTTAGCTGAAGGAATAGGTCTTCGTAAAGCTGAAAGTTTCATGCCCATTTGTGATTAGTATTTGGATAAAGGATGTAATGTACGATTATTAATTTCCAATAAAATAAAGTATGGTTATGTTTATTTCAATTGCTTTAATAATATATATCCTGTTTTTGCATGTTTATATCCTTGAATAATTTTATTATTCTAAACCTGTCCATTGTTGGTTAATAATATGGGAATATTATTAAGGGAAGACAATTAAGGTATTCAATGAATTGGATATTGGACTTATCCCAAACTAAATGATTTTACTTAGATAAGTAAATCAAACTTAGTTATCCTCAGACTTGAGATACCAGATAAGTGTCATGAATGTAGTGCATTTGTGTGAAGCAATCTACCGCTAACCGTAACTGGTAGTTATAAGGGTTGTTTTCATAAATGTTGCAAAGTTCATGGGTTAATCTTGTAGTCAAAATAGAATTTGTTCCTTCAAATTTGTTTTGAAGTTTAATACTATGGGCCACTCGTAGAATTGACAAGATGTTTGCGTGGCCACGCCCAAATATGTTTTGGTAATTTTGTTCAATTATTTATATACGAGAAACTGTACATTAATAAAGATTCATTTCTTTATTAATCCGAGTATTAGAAACAAAAAGATAATAATAACGATGTATCGTTAAGAGTTTTCCAGGAAACTCAGCTCGGTTTGAACTAGGGGCATTGGAGTGTTGCAAGACGCCGACCAATATCATTTTACCGTTAATGTTTAACTAAGTGGGAGCTGTTAAATTATAGTTAAATATTTAACGTGTAAATGTCTAGAATCGAACACGAGACCTCGGGATTGCACACAATACAAACGAGAATAAAAGTATAAATAATAAATATTAAATGTTATGTTTATTTATTATTTTGAACACTAAACGGACTTAACGGTCGTTAGTTATTAAGTGTAAGTACTAACTATCGTTAAAAGGAAAAAGGAAAGGACTAGAGTGAAACTTGGGATGCAAGAAAGTTCTAGAACTCCCTTAGGGAGCCTAGGTCGGCTGAAACCTCCAAGGAGGTGGAGGTTATGTTGCTTGGTGACCAAGTTTCTCATGCCTATATAAACATAGGCCTTTAGAAGGGATTTACACATTCTCTTGTACACACACAAGATCCCTAAATCTCTTTTCTCTCTTCCTTTTGTCTTGGCCGATCGTCCCTAGTCCCACATAAGGGTTTTGGGTCGATTTTTGTTTATCAAAAATTTAGTGTTTGTGTTTCTTGCAAAAACTTTTATTCAATTGAGTTTGTGTGTACAAGAAAGAGGTAACAACACACTATTGTTGTTATCAAGAGATCGTTAAACAAAAAGGTAAGGGGTTTAACATTGATCTTCATAAACCCTAATTAGGGTTCATCACTTGTTCATCCCCAATCAAGAATTGCATACGGTATGTTTTCTATTTATGTTTTGGTTAACTTTTATGTGTTATACTTGATCCTATGCTTCCGCTATTATGTGCTACTCGTTCTTAATTATTATATACGATAGTTATAATTATAAAATTCTAACACAAGCCACATATAAAGTGAATGGCAATAGAAGGTTACTAAGTATCAGTGTTCGTATCATATCACTAAAGATGAACATCATAACAGGAAAGAACACGGCAGTTGGTTTTGTTATGAACGAAACCTGGTCTCCGACAATGTTTTCTAGAAAGTCCCTGTACACGATATTTTTGGTTGTATTCGACGGTCTGTTAGGCTGATCTTTGATGAGGATTTTCAAGCCTTCAGGAGACGTGGCTATAATGCTAAAAGATAAGCACCTAGCAAAAGAAAAACGTTGTATGTAGCCGCCAAGAAGAGACATTGTGCTCACATTCGCGAGTGGTCGGTGGGCAGACGTGCAGAGAGTGACAGGTGTAGTGAGTATGAGAACCGGGCATTGCAGCTGGAAAAAAAACACAAAAAGTCGAGTGATGTGAGCCACCGAAACACTGAAGGCAAGAGTATGAATGAGGGATAACAGCTAACCGTCGTTGACGTTAGCAATGAAACCACCTCTACTCCTGACTCTAGCCTCACCTGCGACAATAACATCGTTATTAAGGTAGTCTTGATAGTTAAATTAAAAATACAACTAAGTTGCACGTTAGCATAACCATATTCATTCCTAACATTTTTACTTTAATAATAAACATAGCTGTTTGGTTTAGTATAATACATATATTTGAAAAGTCTCAGAATATAGTAACCAAAGTCTTCGAATATAGTGTTGAATACTCAATAGTAACATATGTTGTATCGAAGTAAATGGCTAATAACATATATTATCTTGTATTAGAGAATCATTTTCCATATTGTGTATGTTTATAGCATGTTTATTAATATATTCAAAAGAAAATGAAGGTATAAAACTACTATCACAAGTGTAATTGCAGTGTTAAATATATAAACATTGATGTTAGCACCGAAAGGGTAACCATTTACGATATAAATAAAAAGGTATCCACTACTTGTGCCCATAAACCAATATAGACGATGTGTATGCATGTAGAATATTAAATAATAATAACAGTAATGATAGCCTATAGTATAAAGAATGAAATTAAACAAAACAAAACAAACAAATACTTCCTCCGTCCCAAATTTATTGTCCACTATTGACTTTTTTAGTCTTTCTTCTTCAACTTTGACCTTAAATATTTTTGTGGGTGTTCTATAATATTTGATGCAAAATATATAAATGGATTGTGTTTTAAGTGTACTTTTCAATGGTATAATTTTTCATCAAGTATTATATAATAAAAAAGATATATTTATGGTTAAAGTTGAACCACTTTGACTTTGAAAATTCAAAGTGGACAATAATTTTGGGACGGAGGGAGTAATAAATTATATATGCCTCGGTTTCGTCCATATATGCACAGTATATAAGCTTAACCACTCAAAATTGTGGTTGTTTTTGAGAGATGTGGAATAGGGGTAATTAGGAGAAGAGAAATGTTACATCCACTCAAAGTTTACAAAAAAATATCCACACAATTGAGTTGGTTACATATGATTGGTTAATAAAAGAGAAGAGAAAGAAAATGAGAGTGATAAACACCAATAAGAAACAAGCATGTCATTATGTGGATGTTTTTTTTTTAAATATCTTGTGGTTCTAGCAAAACTATTAGGAGAATATCAAGTCCATTGAATCGTTTAGTGGCCCCTACCTCGTTAAATCGCTCAGTGCCATAATAACATCCAGTGGTAGTTTTTGTCAACATCAAACATGCTGACCGATTAGGTAATAATAATCAGCGCTGAAGCATCTCATTCAGGACCAATCAAACACACCCTTAACAGTCTTAAGGGGTGTATTGCGGGCTTTAATTACCCTTCGAGCTTGTACATCTACTAATTAAGCAAGATGTTAGATTGATATCCATTTACTTGACATTAAGCGATATGGACGACTCAGTGAATAAACGAAGTGGAATAAGATGAACATAAATATACACAGATTTGACTTTTAATATATCTTCCCTCTTAAGCTATTTTGATAGAATGTCCCTTGGTATTACATATTAATTAATCATGTGAAAAACCACGTACTAAAATACTTTAATTATATGATCGCATAGCAAACTGTAGGATTAATAAAATATGAAGATAGCGGGGTTAGTGTCCACACATTCCATCTCCACTATTATAAAAGGCCCACCATCACTATTATATATTTATAGCCAATGTTCTAAAAGGCGTGAGGCGTGGCGTGGCGGCACAGCCACGCCTCAAGCCTTACGCGCCTTTGCGAAGCCTTGGCGTTTCTTAAGGCGTGCTTAAGGCGGCAACAAAATATTTATAAAATTTATGTATTTATAATTTTATATAATTTTATAAGAGCAATTTTAAATACTAAAGCCCAAATCCCAAATAGCCAGGCCCAAATACGAGGCCCAAGTAGGAATTAAGTTTTGAAATTACGAGGCCCAAGAAAGAAATAACCCAAATACTTGAAATTCAAGCCCAAATCCATAAATCCCCTAAATGCTTCTAAAAATGGCGTCACG